>VWZI01022744.1:80130-129163 GCA_013396835.1 Psilopogon haemacephalus
AAAAAAAAAAAGCCCATGTAACTTCTTTACTGACAGACAAGCTCTAAGAAAGCCAGAAGGAAAAAATCTGTTTTCATTCATTAGCTGTCTCTCCCTTGTACTTGAGTTACAGGTGTCAAAATATGGATAATTTAGTAGACTTTTCTAGGGATATAAAAGAACAATAACTTGACTAACTTTAAATCTTTAGTTTGGCCTGCAGAGCAAACTGTCAATGAACCACAATTGCTGAGACTTTCTGCATCCTTCTGCTGCGTTTAACTTCATTGTCTTTTTAGTGATAAACTGTAAAGCAACATATCAAGTTAGCAGATATTGACTGTCCTGCTGGAAATTCTGTAGAGCAGGCATGGTTTTAAATTAGCTCTGTAAAAGAGTGAACATGTCAAATCTGTGCAAGGCAAGTTTACATAGCGTGCATTGGATTGACAGGCAGTAACGAAATCCTGAAATGTGCTTATTTGGGTGGAGGGGATTTTATGAGACATGAGCTGTTTTTATGAACAGTTGGAGCCTAGTTAATTTCTGCACAAGTTCTTCTTCTTTGAAAGATATCTGGCTCTACTCAGGCCTGATAGTCAAGGGAAGACTTTAGTCTCATGTTATAAAAGTTCTTTACAGTATTTCAGAGGGATTATGGAACAACTACAGATCATTTTTTTGGGTTTTGGTTTCTTTTTTTTTTTTTTTTTTTTTTTCCCCCAAGTTCCCTTCCTAGTGGTGAAAAAATGTATAACCAAATGTGTCAGCTTTAACTGACCCATGTTGATTTAACTGAGTCAAGAGTTTGGCTTACCATCTGAAAAAGTCTAGTGTATGTCTAATGCCTGTGTGATTATGTAATGATTTGAGTTTCTTCCATTATCTCACTTCTTATAGTCCTAAATTTGCATGATATGATTGCAGTCGTTCTGCATAAAGTAGAGCTTTCCCCTCTGCCCTCTGACTGGTTTTCTTCTTGACTTCTGCCTAAGAAGAAATCAAGACTTCAGAATAGTCTTGGATATGGGGCAGAGAGCTTATCACTGGAGATGGCATGGAAAGATTGAAATGATCTTAGAATATTAGAATCAGTCAGAGTTGGAAGGCACCACAAGGATCATCCAATCAAGCTGGATAGAGCCTCATCCAGCATGGCCTTAAACACCTCCAGCTCTTCTCTTTAAGTGTTAGGAGTCTTCAAAGATTAGAAGGTTTTATTTTCATCCAATCAGTTTGTAGATACTTAAAATCTAGCATTTTTTGGCTACAGTCAAGGACCCCATGCTATTCTTTGGTTATTTTTTTTTCAGAAGGTAGAGCCCAGCTTCTTGTGATAGCATTCACAAAGCCTTCAGGAGGCTATCAGAGCCACAGTATTCAAGTCCCCACAAAGAAGCTGGTGCTTATGAAGATGTGTTTGAAAATCCCACTGCTTACCTTTCTGCATTTCTAGATAATACCTTTGAAAACCACAGCTCTTACCTGCCAACTTCTCACTAGGTGAATTCACAACGTACCTATTTCTGCCTGAATATGCTGTTGAAAGGCATTGATTTAAAATACTTAGTCTTTTGCATTCTTTTTTGGGACCACTGATTCATTCCTTAGCATTTCCATTTCTAGAGCAAGGTAAATTGATACTGCATGGTTTACCATGCAGGGCTCTGTTGAGTATATTTTAAAACAAGTTCCTTTTTCACCTACACGTTAAAACTTTCCCTGTGTTTGGTTTCTTCAGAATCATTCATTTGTCTGCTTTTTGTATGACTTTTAATCATAATTTGAGTGTCATTCTCTTCAGTGTGATGCTTGCTGCTTTTCAGGGGTCTCATAAAATAGTTGGAAGGAGTTGAATTATATAACTGTATGTATTATCTATATACACCTATATATTATATAGATATATCTCTATATATATTATACATATATATATAAAATCTCTCTCTATATATAACTGTAGATATTTCATGGTAGCGATTGTGACACTGTCACAAGTCAGGTGACAACATATCTGTAGTAGCACTAGAAATTGATATACTGTGCTAAGAAACCAAATGTGTCGAATGCAGCCATTAAATGAATAATTCATAAAAACAAATCTGATGACTTAAAATATGTAAGTGATGTGTGCCACTGATGGAATATACAGGAATGGACTTGAGCATCCAGATGTTATTCTACTATGGTGGCTTCAATGAGACTGGGAATTTCTGATATGGATCTAGCAGGAGAATTGCCAACCAGAATCCAGTGCTGTGCAGGTACATTTGGCTGTAGAGTTTGTGAGATACATTCCCTGATTGCTAAGATAAGAACAAGTTTTCAGAGACTGCTTTAACAGAAAAGAAAGGGAAATTTATCAGGGTCATGAATGGTATTTAAAGTTGTCTAAGTAGGATTTTCCTTTCAGAGGTACAGAGCAGGCCTGATATTAAATATAGTAGAAACTACATGTTCAGCAGCAAGAAGAAAAGGCAGCCTTCCTGCTCTCACAGTACTTAAGAAGGTATGATTGCATAATATAGATATGTCTGTGGTTCTACTGTATTGTCTCCCTTTCTTCAGATGAGAGTATGGATGGCACTAGGTTTAATCAGCGTGTCTGAGAGCAGAACAAGGTAACAGTCTTGTTTATTGGAAAAAAAATTTTCTTAATTATTATAATTTTAGTTAAACATGATCAAGAGTTTTATATCCTTTTAGATTAGGAAAGTGGTTTTTTGACTGTACCCATCATTACTGTAAATACTAAGCTGTGGACAGATCTCTGGTGAACTTGGCTGAGGGTGGTAATAAAAGGTCTCCTTTGAAACACAAGAATATTATCTTAGATCCTCTTCACTTTGTCAGCAGACTGACAAAGAAGCAAAGGATTGAATGGAAAAGTAAATGGAACTCATTGAGACATTAATATTCTCTTCTGTTGGGAATTCTGCACTTTTGCTGTGCCCTCACAGACAGGTCCTGGGGTCATTTATCACCCACTCCTCACTTAGATTGTCTGATACTGTTACATCTAACATCAGTCAAGAGGCAAAAATTAACTCTGGGAATTCATTTAATTTGAACTGTTTTTATCAAGAACGTTTGTCACTTCACAGGTTAGTCTGAACAAGAATACTCAATGGGTGAAGATAGGTCATGCTGCAATGTGCACACCACAGCTCTGGTGCCACGGCACAATGCATTCAGTGGCAAAACTCTCAACTCCTTCAATGGCCACAGCATGTCACCTCTGTGGTTGTTTCTGCATGACCAGTGCTTTAGAGCAAATGTGTCAGGCCAAACCCAAACCAACCAACCAAACCCAAAACCTTGAAAAAAGCCCCACATCAGTTCCCTGATCCAGTTCACAGGATAACTGCCCACAAAGTTCTAACAGTCCTAAAGCAGTACCAAGAGAGGGCAGGAATATTTCCAAGTGCTATCAATACCTGAAGACCTCTGTATTTTAATAGGCTAATTTCTGGTGGCAGTGTTGGGATGAAAGGCTGTCTCATGCTCAGGTCTGCTCAGGGTTGTTTGTGTTTGCAGAACTGTATGATGACTTGCACCGGGGACCTGATGCAGCTGAAAAAACAGGCTTTGTTTGGATTGTTTTCCAGCTGAATCCACTCCTGTTCTGGCATAGCTCTGACCAGCTTTGCCCAGATCAAGAAGTACCTCTGAGTGTTCAACTGTGACTTGTTTCTGCTGAAATCACATTCTGAATCACTGGCTTGGGGGAAAAGAAATTTAGGGGCATCATCCCCAAGCAAGTAGTTATAACTAGACAATCAACTACAAGAGATGATGGACTGTCTGCCAAAGAAATGGCCACAATTTTAAAGAGGTGAGATCCTCCAGTTAGCAGGAGCAGTGCCAAAACTTTCTCCTGAATAAAGGTAATGAAGAGTTTAGCAGCAATATCGGTGTAATGTGTTCCTGCTGCCTGCACCGGGCACATTGTCCTCCCAGCTGGTTCAGCAGAACTGTTTATAAGGCAAGCAGTTACGTAGGCGGAGAAGAGAGCTGATTCTACTAAGCTGCTTTCTCCCTCATGTTTAAATTGTTATTTCCAGTATACTCACAGCTAAACAGACCAATTCGGTGCTGGCAACCTGGGGCACAGGAGAAGCAAAAGCATCTTGTGGTGACAGATGAGAGGCAATAAAGTCTCATGCTCGTGATAAGGTGGAGAGAATGTGCCACAACTCTGGAGGTCCCTACAGAGGCTGTGACTCTTGTTTCACCCTTGCTCTGAGAACAGGAAAGGCTTTCCTTTTCACTTTCCTGAGCTGTCAAACCCTATTCAACTTCATGAGCAGTTAATTTGCTTGCTAAAATCCATTTTTCATGCATTGCCCTATTTGTAAGGGATAGCAAATCCTTTCCTTTATTTACCGTGCTTGAAATTTCACTTCCATCCATGAGGCTGCAGAAAAAATATTCTTGTATGACTTGCAGAAAGCAACATTCAAGGCAGCTCAACTTCTACATTATTTTATTTCTGGTGTACAAATGTCTGAGCGTTAGCTTGTTCAAGTTTATGCAAAAAAAAAGACACCAGGATTTCAACCTAATTTGATGTTAAATAATTAACTCAGAAAACTAATGCCAACATCATATGTATGCTATTCAATACATAGCTATATTCAATAATAAATATCTTATGGAATTTTGTATAATTGAAGCCCACACAAGAATAAGGAAGCTGCCAAAAGTAGTATCATATCCAGTTGGCTTAGTCAACAAGAAACCAACTGGTCCACAGATGCTCTTTTTTTTCCTCTTTTTTTTTCTATGGGAGAATATCTTCTTTTGCAAGTCTCCTGTCTGCAAAATGTTTAATATGAACTCTCCTCCTCCTGCAGGCTGTAAATCATTTATTCATCAAGCCCTTTTATTTGAAGCAGATGGGAAACTTGGTACAAATTTTAAAACAACCAAAAAAAAGGGAAGTTTAGACACTTAGGTGTGTTGTAATTCTATTATGCTGCTGTGACTTCTGCAGAAGGCCTTAAGGCACAGGGATCAACTAATACTTGAACAGACTTGGATGCCTTTTCCCTCTTTGGGTGGCACAGGCAAGAACTGGGCAAGAAGCTTTTTTTTTCCTGAGTTTTTTTCCTGAGTGCTTATTCATCCTGTGTAAGGATGTGAACAGAGCATATGAGGCTATGATAAGATGTTCCTCTGTATGCAGTGTTCCCTTACTATCCACTTCGAGTGTCCTTGTCTATTTGTGCTACTGCCTAACCCTGGTCCCAGCCAATGCGACAGTCAAAATAGATTAGGTGCTCTATTTCTGCAAAATGTGTCCTTTTTTCCTTCCTCTCCTACTTGCAGAGGGGCCCACAAATCCAGGCAAGAAAAGGATGAGATACTAAAATAAACAATTGATTCCAGTTACTTTTATTCCAGCACATGCACAGTTATGTTCCTTTTGGTTTAGCTACATTTCAATTGATTTTTTTTTTTTTTTCTGAATCTGGCTATATAAAATAATTTGTGTTCCTGCTCTTTATACCTTACACAAATTCACATTCCTACCTGGATCAAGAGGATGGTTCCCTGACTGTTTCAGCTACTTTAAAAAAAATCATAGAATGACAGGACAAGGGACAATGGGTGGAAGCTGAAGTGTAGGAAGCTTCGTTTAAACATGAGGAGAAATTTTTTCACTGTGCGGGTGACAGAGCACTGGAACAGGCTGCCCAGGGGAGTTGTGGAATCTCCCTCTCTGGAGATATTCAAAACCCACCTGGACATGTTGCTTTGTAATGTAGTTCTTGTGTAATCCTTTTCTGGTAGGACGGTCAGATTGGATGAGCTTTTGAGTTCCCTTCCAGCCTCTGACATTCTATGATCCAGGATGGAAGGGATGTCCAAAGGTCATCTAGTCCAACCTCCCCTGCGGTCAGCAGGGACATCCTCAGCTAGACCAGGTTGCCTAGAGCCACATTGAGCCTCACTCACACTGGAGACTCTCTAGAGAGCCTCACTGCCACCATTCCTAGAATGGGTTAAAGTGTCATAGTATTGCCAGTAACACAACTGCTACTATAACAACAAGCAATGTATGTTCATTTGATTATATATTTCTATTTAACAAATGCTTTAAGTAACTACTTGCACGTGACAGTGTGACAATAATGACAATGTGTATAGTGTAATGCACAATCAAATAAGCTGAATTTTGTTCAAAGTGTAAAGTATATTGGAGCAAACATACACAAAGTATGTTTTAGACCTTGTAACGCTGTGATTTCCCACTTATTTGAATGGTGCCACATAAAAATACTATTAGATCGTCGATCCATTTTCTTACATCTATTATGTTAACATAATAAATTATAGGATAGATGTGACACAGCAGCATAGTGGAAAGGAATGAGGAATTTCACAATTTCTGGTGTTGGAAATGCTGCAAGAACTCTCCCTTTTGTAACTGTAACCTGGACTGAACTGTGTTGAGCCCTGGAAGCTGTCCTGATTCTTTTTGTTGAAATACTACTGGCCTAATTGATTGAAAACCCAAGGAAGAGAGAGGAGGGCATGTTAGTTATTCTATTTTCTTTGAACATGTACATCTTCCTGGTTTTCTAACCCTCATCTAAATGAAGAATTTTGGTGTTCTCTTCAGAATAGTCTTTTGTTCAAGCCAGTGTGCCTTCATAATTGAAGCTTTGTGTCTGAGTTGTATAATAATTTTTCTTCTTAATTTGTTTATATTGTGGGATCCCTCAGGCACCTGATGCTTGGGGTTTCACTCTTAAACTGTATTTTGGCAGAGGATAATGTCAACAGCAACTAAAAAGATGTTGTCATTATGACGGGATTATTGACTTGGAAGTTAATTGAAGACATTGCTTTCACAGACAACACAAAGTGATATCCAAGCCAGAAATTTCATGTCCCTTATCATTAAAAAAAAAAAAGTGTTCTCAGACCAATGAGACCAGCTGTTCCTATGCATCCAGCTGCTCCCCACCCTGACTTGCATATTTTATATTTCCCAGAAGGCATTTAAAATCTGCAGCATCACTGTCGAGTTTATTGCACTATTAACTTTAAAACTGCATCAACTGTTGTGTGGTAGTTAAGCATCAAATTTACTATGGATGGGTTATTGCTCAAGAAAAGAATATTATTCTTCTTTGCTAATATTCCAGGAGTCATGAATGCAATTTGATTTATTTTTGTAAGCAAAATAGTAATAGAAGGGTTTTTTTTTTTCCCCACTCAGATATTTGCGTGGCTTCCACCTGCAACTGGTCTTTCCAATGCAATTGCAAAATGAAGGCATTAGCAATGAACATGCAATCTTTCCAGCATAACTAGGCAGTAACATAAAAGATACAGGGTTAAGGATGAGAAAAGAATAATGACAACAGCTGTAGGGGCATGTACTTGCAACTGATTTCAGCTGTTATATACCTAGTAGCAAGGTCAACACACTTTGTTGACAGGTTGGCTTAATACTTTTGCCTTATTGTACTTTTTATTACTTTATTAATGTATTTGAGAACATCTGCTAATATACTCCCGCAAATTCCCATTCATGTTGTGAGCTAAGTTAGGAATTTCAACTCACAGATTTAAAAAAAAAAAAAAAGAGAAAAGATATTCCCCTAAGAAGTAGTTTTGATGTACAGCCTCTTATGAGATGCATGTGGGAACTTTCTTAAGTGTCTGGTCAGCCACGCTGGATGAAGCAGAAGAGATGGAAATATGCGTTACCCCACCTAATTTCTCTTTAGACATTTGAAATCTGTGTGGATGACAAAAGGGAAAAAAGAATCCTGGCCTTCTGCAGAAGCTAGGTCTGAAAATCTGTTGGCAAGGAAAGATGAAATAATCAGCTCTGAGCCCCAGTGTTTTAACCTAAAATACTCTGTGGTGGTAAGTCACACATTCTTCACTGAGTGGGTTGATCAACACTACCATACTCCCAATGCACAAGACTAAAAGAAAGGATTTTTTTTGTTTGTTTGTTTTTGTCTGAGATGTTCCAAAATAATGCTGATTTATTCAAGCACAGGAGATGTTATTTCACCTATGACATTAGGAAAAAGGATCATACAGCACCAGCATTAGACAGAGGTAGCAGTATTTTTGATGAAGTAATAACTTCTGTTGTTTTTCCACAGGAGACTTTTTTTCTCCTTTCTATACTCTTTCAGCAGGAATAATAGTACTCATTCATGGAATAATCATTATAGTTTAAACTTTGTCCTCTGCAGGTACAATATCTGGCTTTCAAACACTCGCCCTTGTCGGAGAGTCTGTTGTCAAGCAAAGGGCAAGACTTAGTCTTGCAGTGCCACCCTGATTAATGACTTGATTGGCATTTCTTGTACTCAAGGGGAGTGGTAGGCTTTGAATTGGACATTGAATTTCCATAAAGTGTATTTATTTTATGTTTGCAAGGGTGATCATAGGCTTGGCTAGCTGCCCTGAGGAAACAGGCCTCTGGAGCAACACCCAGGTGGTTATACTTTAAACTCGAGATGGTAGAGCTTTACAGATATAAACACCTGTATTGCATAACATTGGAAAGGTATTTCCAGGGACTTTTTTCTTTTCTTTTATGAACAGATATGGCTTAAGTTCAAAGCTCACTATTAGTACTTCTGCAGCCCCAGTCAGAATGTGCTTCAGCCTCTTTCATTTTTTCTTCACTTTCTCCTGTTGGCTTTTATTGTTATTTAGCACTTCAGAAATATTCTACCAAAGGTTTCAATGCAGTAATGCATGTGTGGAAAGTGAATGCTGCTCTTAAGCACACTTAGAATCCTAGTTTTAAGTATTGTAACTCTTGAACTTAGGGCACCCATGGCAGGTAAATATTAGTGTGGGTGTGATTTATTGTCCATCATCATAGTTGACACACAGGTAGCTGTGCAGCCTCCAGGATAAAGTACTGCCCAATCATGCCATCCCTGCACAAGGCCTGCACATTTGACATGATAACCTGTGAGCTCCTTCGAACTCAGGGCATGACTCATGTGAACTCCTCACCCCACAGAGAGCATCCTATGACGTCTAGCACTAACACAGTGATAGTGACCCGATGGCTCATGCTCTACTTCTCAACTCATACTGGGCACAGGGCGAACGTGTACACATGTCTTGCTTAGTGACAGGCAAGATACTAGTATCAAGTAGCATTATATGTCTAGAAGTATTCTCAGTCCCAACATCAGGTGTCCATATCACCCTGGCACTCACACTTATATCCTGTGCTGCCCTATGTGAAGTTCTGCAGGTGACCTTGATGCACTCCTGCCTTCTTACTGCTCTGTCTCCTGATCACATGCCCTGGGAGTAGTTTTCCTTTCCCAGTAAAAAGACAGTGAACGTGGTGGGCTTAGTCTGGGACTATAGGAAGGCACTAGTGAAGGAGGGGCTACAGTAGAGGTAAAGGAAACCTTTTGTTTGGCTCCTGCAGTGATCACATTAGCAAGGAAATTGAGTAACAATGGGTGTAGGAAAAAAAAAAAAAAAAAAGAGAAAAAGAGTGCCCCACCTCACACAACACCTCCTGAATTTCCTTTGTCTAAACTTTAACAGGAGCATGATTGCACTAGAACCCTGTTGGGTTTGGCATCTGCCTTGTGCAAGACTTTACATTTTTGCCACCAGAAACTTTGCTTCCTTGTATATTCTTGGTCAGCAAGGGACCAAGCAGACACAACCTAGTAGCAAATGAATGTTTTCTAACCAATTCACTAGGCTACAGTTAAGTACCATTAAACTGGAGTCTAAACTGGAGTCAAATCCTAAAAACTTGTCTTCAAAACTAGAAACTGTTGAAGAAAAGAGAAAGGAAAGATGCAATTCAGAAAATATTTTATTGAGTACAATACCATTTCATTGTAGGCTTTTGTCAAAGGTCTGCTTTATAAAACACCACCAACCTCTCTGAGGCTGAATACAGCTTGGGCAGGTACACAAGGAGCAGGAGAGAGAGGGGCAGCATCTGCAAATTTTCATGCAAACAGCATAATATGGGATATTTGCATCCAGATGGAACCTTGTCGTAGTGCCCAAGTTTGCACCATCTCACCAGAAAAAAAAGTAATTAATGAATCTACATTTAAATTTTATAAAGGACTGTAACAACCAGTTACAAGTTCAAATTTACAGGGTGTTGGCCACTGCATGTTAAACAGCTGAACTCAAGATCATAAAACTGAAAATAGGAGCTCACAATGAAAGTACTACAGTAAGTCTTGTGTGGAAACAGGATAAACTCTTAGCTCCAGGAACTGATGGTTAAGACGACATCGTTACTACTGCAACCTTAATATGTAGCTTTTACCAATGTACTAATATCTAACTTCCATTTTTAGCAGATGGAAGACCATAAAAGTTCCTGGAACCGGGGTTAATCCCACAACACACGTCTAATCAAGACTTGGCATCATGGTTCTTGGAAGGAGATTAAACTGCTAGTAGTCCATGGGCAATTTTCAGTTGCATGAAGCATCTGCTCAGTTCATGGAAAACAGCATTAAATGGGGTACAAGTGTGATAATATTTATATGATTGAAGTTGTTGCTAATCGGAAATGCAGACCAACTAATTTTTCTGATGCAAGCGTTCATTGTCAGTGATGGCAAAGCATAAACATGCCATAAAACGTAGGAACAGTCATAAGCAACCTTGAAAATGACCCTATATTGCTTAAATTCTTCTCTCAACCCTCCTCCTTTTTGAAGCATATATACATTCAAAGACTGTAGGAAGCTTTCAGGTTGACCATATTTCTGCAGCTAGCTGGATTTTATGAGTTGGTCCCCACAGAATCTTTAAAATCTGCCATGAAACCTGCACTGCCAAAGAATTTGAGGAGCACTTGTTATAAGAGTAAATATGAAGGTAACTACTAGCAATTAATGTGCCATATTACACACAGATTTCCATTGTCCTTTGGGTGAGCATGTCCCAACATGTATCAGCACCACCACGTTAACAGGAAATACTTTCATAATGCAGGATGGAACAGTTTGCTAAGTACAACAATATTTTTGAGTGAAAAAGAAATTATTAAACCTCATTTTAAAGCAAGAAAAATGGGAATATATATAGTTCAGAGTATTCATCAGCAGTTAGAGTAGAAAATCCAAACTAGCAGAGAAAGGCCAAAGAATTCAAATAATTCTGAAGGGTTCTGTTGAAATGAATTTTTTTTTTACTCATTAAAAAGACAACGCATTCTCAAGACAGCATCTTCTGCAGTGAAATAATTTAGTTTCTCTCATATAGACACATCATACACAATGTTAACAACCATGAAAAACAATACAAAAATGCCTTCAAATTTAACAAGTAGAAAAATATAACTAGTATATATGGCAATTGTGAATCTAATACTGTACAGAAGTATTTATGGATTTTTTAGTTTGTTTTTTTTTTTTACAAATAAATTATAGCTTAAATGCCCTTTGTAAAATTTCTCAATGTACACTGGAGCATAGGTTCCGAGTCTCGCCACTAACTCGCCACAAATGAGTGCCAGTCAAATGTTCTGCCCACGAGCTCAAAAAATTTCTTGTTGGGTTCGTGGAAATATTCATGCAGTTTCTGGAGTAACCAGGTGTCCACCTGTGGGTGTGCTCGTCCCTTCGACTCGTGTAAACAGCGCTCTCTACCACTGTCCCTTAGGCAGTAGAAGCCTTTAGTTTTGTTGAAATAAAAGTTTGAAGCGTTTATCTGTGGCGACAACTTCAAAAATCTCTCTACCTTCTCTATTTCTGGGAAGGGGTCTTTGATTAGTTTATCCCCATCTACGATGTGGATATGATCAAGAGGAAAATACTTCAGCCAGTTTTGCATGTGAATGTAGTATAAGCTTCTGTTTATTGCCTTGTAGTCCACATTGAGTTCACCATCTTTAACCAGGAATTGTTCAATGGATGGGTAGGGCTTGTGCTTCTGCATGTGATTGTAGAACACTTGGGTGTAATCTGATAGTACTCTCTCACTTGGGTCTCTTAAGATAAGGAGTAGTCTCATTGATTGGTTCATGCTATAAACTCTTTCAGGCACTTTAGGTGATGTGAAATATGCTGGAGTTTTTTCCACGGTGATCTGGTGAGGATAAGAGAATGGCATTTGATTCATATACCACTGCAATCCATTTCTGTAATGATCTTCCCAGTCAAAGAAGTGAACTTCACTTTCTGCTGCCGCAATATCTGGATGGAGACTCAACATCTCTAACAAAGCTCTTGTTCCACCTTTTCTCACTCCGATGATGATAGTCTGTGGCAGCTGCTGGCATGATCCATTAGAAGGAATGTTTTCCTTGAAGTCATTTTTTGGAGAAGTTTTCTTTAAAAGCTCTCTCTGAACAGGCTGAGAAGAAGTCTCAGCCTTTGAATTTATAGCCGGTCTGGAAGGCACTATCTGAGGTTGAACAATAAGCAACACAGCTCCCAGCAGAAAAGCTGCCATGACAGAAGTTCTTAGTCTGGTTTCACTCAAGCAGGTAATGGGGCATAGAGTGATTTCCACCGAGAACAACCTTTAAAAGTTGTTTTTGTTCTGCTGAGTGTATGTGTATTTCTTGAACAGAAACTCTGCTGAAAGAGGGAAAAGAAAAAGCAGCATGTTATTTCATCCTCAGACATATCACTGCTAAAGCCACAGCACAACAATCTTTTGCTTTTCACAACTGAACAAATTTCTTTAGCTTTCCCAACTCTAGGCTCATAGGCCATTCAGTACAATTAAATTTCACAAAAGACAGGCACGTACAATGATGCCATGAGAAAATGACTTCTAATCATTGGGAGACATGAACATTCTGAATCTTTCTGTTGCATCCAAGATTCGTCCAGAGTTTTCTTTCTTTTTTTAATCTGAGTTTGAGTTGTGCCACAATCACAAGAGAATTAAGTGCATTTTTTATCTGCAAGAGCAGGCTTATCATAGAAGCAAAACACGAAAAGGTAAAGGTATGGACTGGACCAAAAGAGCATTCCTAAAGGCTGAGGATCTTGTGGGAGTTACAGCCTCCTAGAAGACCACATGACAGCAACCTTTGAAGTAAAGCCTCCTGGAAAAGAGGCTGATGTAATTTAGATAGAGCTGCCCAACTGTGGCCAGGTAAAATTCTCCTAGGAAGAAATTAGGAAGATCTCTGAGTGAGTAGCAGACCAAGGAATAGTTGAGGTTTTGTGTCATTTTAAAGCGAGGTTAACGTTTGCTTTGTGCTTAGGGTTTCTGAGCATAGAGTCAGGCGGTACAAACTCTGGCCCTGCAGAAAGGTACAGTGATGAAACCACAGGCTACAGTTTGACTGCACCAACAAAATGCTGAAAGATCTGTGCTTCCAGTCATCACACTCAGGAAAGAAAATACAAGATGGATACTTATGAAGGTCACCTGGAGTCAGCCAGGAAGTTGCTATGATGCAAACAACTAACTTTACACTTTACCAAGACTACTAAACAGCACCACTGAACCTCCATCTAAAGGTCAGGGTGTTTTTAACACAGTCTCTGAAGTGAAATCTTAATGGCCTCACACATGGTATAGCTGTTAGATTGTCATGTAGGCTGTGTATAAAAGCTCCTTGCATTAAGATGCCATACAAAGAATTTAGAACCTCGGTAGAGGGCTGGTTTAAGTATGATTTTGGTATTGTCTAACTCTCTTTAGAGGTGGAAGCCACGAGAGCAGAGCACCTGAGTGCTCTGCTTTAGTAGGCTATCGTAATTACAAATTTCAGCCTGGAACGGCGTGTGCTGTACTGGCTAACAAGGGCTGAAATATGAAATTATATATGAACAGTTTAAGGAAATGCAAGGTCTAGGTTTTGGAAAGTCTCCAGAGCACCTGAAAAGAAACTAATGACTTTTCCACAATAAGCTAAGTCCCAGTGTGACAAGGACTAATGATGTGTTTCTAAGTAATCTAGAAAGTTCTGTTTGATAGCTTTGCAGTTGCAGAGGTCATGACTCCATGCTGAATGGCACAGTTTTGCTTCCCGATGTTTGCTACTGATTATCACTTTTATGCTTTCCTTTTTTTGGAATCACTTTTAAAGGGCTAGAAGGCAGACCTTCATTAGGAAACAGAAATCAAGGCTGGGTGGAAAACTGTGATAGATGTGAAGTCAAAAGTGTGCTTTCATGTATGCTTGCAGGCTTTGAGCTCATGGACATGCCTTGTCTCAGGCAAAAGGTTGTGCTTGGGGCTGTTGTGTGACATCTCCTGCAAGGCAATTTTGCAGTAAAATTTCTTGTTCTTCCATTTTTGGTGACTGTTAAGTTTTATCTGGGTGAAAGAGCTCCATTTTGGCTGTTGTCATTTGTTTTCTCTCTCCCTGCCCTCACCATTCCTGTTAATCTTTCAAAGCTTCAGTTTTAACAAGAAATAATTTTAACTATTAGTCCCAAACTGAGTGATGTTGATGTGGGATCACTGGCCGACAGACCATTCAATATGAGTAAATTCATGGTGGATGTCCCCACTGACCTTTACTGTCACCATATCCAGCAGCAAAGGGAGAAAATGGTACAGTACCAGCCAGACTGGATCAGGGATTGATGGGCAGCTCAGTACATAAGAGCAACAAAATATCAACTCTGGCTGAGTTTTAAGGTCACAGAATAAAGGAGTAGCCACTTACTTCAGAGTGTATTTTAGGAACCACAAGCTCCAGAAATAGTTAGCCTGAGTTGTTGTCTTAACACCTTATTGGAAAAGCATAATAGGATTCCAGGGAGGAACAGGTTGAACTGTTGTTGCTGCAAGGAGTTAGGTTAAAGCCAATGGTAGGAACTCTTTGTTTCTTAGCAGTTAGACTGAATTATGCTATGCTAATTGGCACATTCTGTAATAGGCTGTCTCTGGTAAGATTAACTTCTAGCTGCTGGTCTCAAATGTTGCGACACTGCAACACTGCTGAGATTTGTTGTATATTTTAAAAGCAGCTACACATGCCAGTTCATTGGGACTGTTCATTTTTAATTCATACTTTCCATACTATTCAGTTGCTTTTTTTTTTTTTTTTTTTAATCAAAGCCTTCCTGTGGCTGTGCAGCATGAGAATATTTGGAGGAAACAAAAGACATAGTGAGGTCCCTTCACTGCAGCTCCCCTCTTATTTCAGCTGGCATTGCCCTTTCAAATCATATTTGTGGGATATTATAGGTGTAGTACCAAGGTCCTCCAATGTTTGAGCCTTAGTGGACCTCTTCTTCAGTCTCTTCCCATTTTTAACTCATGCTTTTGGGGGGATTGCTTTTCCTAAGTAAACAGAAACAAGTGTTTCCGTTGCACCTAACATCTCAAAATAACATGGGAGTATCTGTTTCAGACAGAGAATTTTATTGTTCCTCCCCAGCTGTTTGTTCAGGTGCACATCAGGTGTTCTTACACTGCAGAACCTGTGGCATTTACTGGCTTGATGCACACCCAATGAACCACATCAGTAATTATGCCAATCAAAGTACCTAGATGCATTGTCATTTTGCTTGCAAGCAGTAAACCTTTGTCTGCATTTTCCTACCCTTTTCTTGTTTCTCTCAAATTGTATAGGTTTGATATCTTGATAATTTTTTGTTGTTGTGTTAGACTAACACAACACAATAGACATGAGTACGCTTCTAAATTCAGCACAAAACATATGTTGTGTGGGCAAAGTGGTGTCCAGGAATAAGCCAGCATACACACTGGTTGTCATTCAGCTTTCTTATGTCCCCTTTAACACTTTAGGCAGATCTGCAGTTTGGTGGCTAGAATTATAACAGTTTGTATAAAATGATGCAAATGTGTATTCCATAGCTTTATAATTCGTGGGTCTGAAAAACTGTTTCAACAATAATAAGCATTCGCTGAAGAGTTTGTAGCAGCCACTCTGCTAAATTACTTTCGTGCTTTAAGAATTCTCTTCAATGCCTCCACAAGTCATGCAGAGAATGCATGACTTCACTCAATGACTTTGTATTCCAGATTAGTATAAAAATTCAACTGACAGTCATTACTATTGTATTTGCTACAAATAAATGAGCAAGCTGGTAAAAGAAACACAGTTTATGTTAAATGGTGCTTTGAAGATTATACCAAGACTTTTCAAAAAGTCTGATTGCTTTTGCTTAATCTTTTCTTCAGCTTTCTCCAATTAATTAGCAAAATGTGCCATACCATTTATTCAACAAGATTCAACGTGGACATTGCCAATCAAATCAGCTTTCACATGCAAAACCTCTTCAAAAGTAATAGTAACTTGGAAGGAAATGGAAGCTTTTGTCAGTAAATGCACTATGAGGGCCACAGCTGCTGTATTTTGTATTGGGTTTTGAGCATATTACAGTGCTCTTTGAAATATGCTTTGAAATATTACTGGATGGAGCACTTAGTGCCATTGGATAGGGCTGGGTGATAGGTTGGACTGGATGATCTTGGAGGTCTCTTCTAACCTGGCCTATTCTATTATATTCTATTCCATTACATTACTTCANTTTTACCTGAACTGATGACTTCATTTTTGCTGAGGGTAGGATGGGACTGGATTTAGATCTGAACTTTCATAAGAACCTTTGAGTCAGCTGTTAAAGCAGGTAGGAGGGAACATAAGGAGTGTCTGCAGGGCAGTCAGCAAGCATCAGGTAGAGTCTGCTGGAAAACCTGACTGGGGGATAGCTCACAAAATATCTCACAGAAGCATATTGAGAGCAGAGCTAATGGACAAATTACTACTAGGACAGTGACAGTGTCCCTCCCATTAATGTGCAGGTGACTTCACCTTTATTAAAGAGAAGCTGTGCTTTTATGACTCTCTAGGAATTTAGGATAAACAGGTTAAGTTTTAGACGGCCTCACTTTCTCTCCTTGGAGAACCAAAACACTTCGCTGAAGAGAGATCTTTTCTGAGGCATCTAAAAAAACCCATGAGTCTGGCCTGAAGGAGAACCATAGATCAATTGCTGAAGTCCGTCTCTAGAGGGAGATTAGAGCTGAAAATCTGAGGGAGGGAGTCTGGTCTTCCAAAGTATAGCTTTGCAAATGTGATAGAACCTCAGGACCATTTGTGGACCATAAGTTCCCCTGCATTTATTTGGGCAGTCAATACTGCATAGACTAAGATTCATACTAGATACACAAGGCAACCCACAAATCTGCTGTGCTGGCCTCATATTGGAATTTTTAAAAAGTCCATACCTGAGCTAACCAACTCCACAAACAACTTTTTAAAGTGATGAAAAGTCTGTGATCTGAGCATTTGTATTCCGTGATGCGTTTAATAAAACTGAGCAAGATCAATCGTAGCATACTTGTAACTCCTCAAGAACTCATTGATATGAACAGTGTGTGTTCCCATCCTCCAAGAACAAATTGTGTCTACCATAGGATATACTCCTTACTTGTTTGTATGAGCTCTCTTTCAGCGACACTTTGTACCCAGTTAGTGTAAAACTCTCTAGCACAGCTAGCACTTAAAGCAAAGTCAAGAGAGGAAAGGGAACAATTTTCTTTTTTTTTGTTAAAAATCTGACCTAGTTTGTGAAACATTTTTTCCTTGGAAATGTATTCTGCATTTTGCTTTTTTTTTTTTCATCTATTAAACTGTCTCACAATGCCCTCTTCATGAAGAATTTCTTCCCACACTCTCCCCCTCTCCATCCCCCCTTTATAGAAATCATATTTTAACAAAAGTTGTAGACAACATGTGTCAATGAAATGCTTAAATTCTACTCTCCAGTAATTAACTACAAGTAATTGCCTACTTTAGTGAGTGCTGCAGAGACAGATATATTAAATTAAATAGAACTACATACTACTGAAGTCATAAATCTCTAAGGGCATAAACTATTGATCACCTCATGATATATATAGAAAAAGGAATCTGTGCATTAAGAGGGGAGGTGAAAAGATAAGCAATTTTATGAATTTGTACTACAGTGCCTACATGATATTGTCTAGGTCCATTTCCTAAATTAGATTTAAAAATGCTGCCCAACCAGTAAATATTAAACCATGGCTTTAACTTTTATAGTTTGCATGTTAAGATATCAAATCATAACTGCAGTGCTGCTGAAGTGATGTATTTTCTATCAGCTCTAAGACTTTTTAGAAACATGCTCTAAAAAGTCTCTAAATTTTGTTTAGGGGAACTTAAAAAGCTGAGAAAGGCTGACTTGGTAGAAGTATTTTTGGCTGAAATCTGCTATGTTTCTGCACCTGCTGTGATAAATACAGTTTATACAAATTAGCTAAGTCACCAGTTCATGACTTCTAAAGGAGTTCAGCTCCAGTGTGAGCAATAAAGCAGCAAATTTATAATAGACTGTAGTTATATATAACATGCACTCTTTTTCTTAAGGTCAGGAGAGAGCATTGCAATCTTTCATGTCATGAGATCATAAAAATTTTTAGAAGAGAGAATACCCTAGATTTCAGAGGACCTCATGCAGGTGAAAATAAAATGGGACATTAAAGCAGAACAAAAATAAACTTGAAGAGCTCAGGATGCACAGAAATTTTTGTACTGAATGCTACTATGGAATCTCCCTACCACCTTCTAGCAATTTTTAAACACCTGTCAAAACTCTTTTTTTTTTTTTCCATTCCATAAAGAGAAAGAGCACACTGTAGTACTGCCCTCTCTATCCCCCCACAAACCCAAATGATCAATTCAAAATCCAGAAATTACTTCCCACCCCACTTCCCAGGCAAAATGGGTCACATTCTAATTAAGAAGCAGAAACCTATTGCACAGTTAATAGAGTTGCTTCCTAATTCATCAAAGCTGTCCCCAAGAAAACAACCTGTGTGAAAGGATGGCTCTGTCCCGTCTTGCTCCCTCTCTGCATGGAGGCTCACCTTAACTAGATGTATTGAAAAAGAGAACACGACAGATGAAGCAATCTCATTCTCCTTTCCTCTGCCAAGCAATTCCTTACCACTCTCTGTAGCTGTAGGCCCTGATTCAAACACCAGTAAGACATTTAAACAACAACAAAAAACCCCAACACACCAAAAACAAACAAAATACCCCCCTAAACAACCAAACCTCCAAATAATCTTTTAGTTCATGTTCCAAGCTGATTTCTGTGTCTTCTACTGTCCTGCCTTTAGAATAATGCCGGAGCAGAGTGCCTGCTGGTGAGGTCATCACTGTATTAGACTTAGCTAAACCAATCAATTTACTAAGTGAAGCACTACATGGTGACCTGGAAAGAACCCTCATGCTCTAGAGTGAGAAGTGAGGTGACCCAGCAGGATCTTCCATTTTGGACTCCCCAGGCATATTCTCAATTTTCTTCCTTCTAATCATCATAACTTTTCATGGAAACCTACCAGCTTGACATATTTTTGGCTTCTTGCCTCTGAGTGGCGTTTTTAGAAGAGGGCAGGGGGAGATCCCATGCTAGTCAGGCTCTAAAAAAAAAACATTTCTGGTTTCCCCTAATGAAAAGCAGAAGAGTTACATGTATCTACACATGCATGTATATTGGAATATATATGAATTGGAAGACTGTTTTCCACCCACTTGTTTTTCATGTGATGTCTGTGGAAGCATATGGCTAATTCAGAATAACTAAACTAGTACCCTGACAAAGATGGAACACAGACAAACCTGGCAGTGCCAGGGTCAGAATTTGCTCTGTCAAATTAGTGCTTCTCCGCTGCAGCAGCTCTCTTTGCTTTGGATGCATAATCTTGCTGCTGACCTATTGGAGGCATTTCTTCGGATATGTATTTTCCAAAAAGAAAAGAAAAAACAGCACCAGGGTGGGTACTAGAAGGGCAGATATGCGAGAGATAGCTAAAGCTGATGTCAGTTACTCTGCTCTTACTGATAGGTGCTCATGTCTGAGCAATACGGGGAAATGCACTTGTTTCCAGAGTGCAAGAAATGCTGACAGGTGGAAATTGTAATAGTTATTATATTTACACATAAATTTACATATTAAGTTTGACAGCCAGACACTGAATAGAGCCTGTTCTCCTAGAAGCTCCACTTGCCATATATACTGCAGAGGCTCTCAGTGGGAGTTGGCAATGAATGGGTCTCTGGTGCCAGAAGGATGATGCCTGCAGACACTCCATCCCTATGCCATTCAAGACTTCCCAGATCATTTTTTTCCTCCCCAGCATCTAAAGAGGCACAATCTTGGAACAGGGTAAGCCCCCAGCCTAACACAGATAGTAAAAAGACTCTTTAAAAAAAAAAAATTCAGTCAACCTGCCAGTGCCCTTTCCTGATCTTTCCAATGGCTGGAAGACAAGTCTAAAACAGAACTCTTCCAGCTGAGGACTGCTACCCTTCCCTCCTGGTATCCTTCTGCCCTCTAAGTATTTTAACCTCTTACACTCTTATCTATGGAAAGCGCCCTGACAATGGCAGTAACCAAGCCCTCCTCTACTGTTCTAAGGAGCCGGTCCTTCAAAACAGAACCAAGAGCGAGTTAGGGTTCGTGCCCTCCTGCCAGCCCCCAGACCCCTGTGCCCTCCGGCTCCGTGCCGCTTGCCAGGCTCCAGCTCTGCACGCTGCGTCCAGCCGGCTCCAGCGCCCAGCGTGGGAACGGACCGGAGATGCTCAGAGGAGCTTTTGCAAGTTGCTCTACCGGCAGGCAGGAGCCCTGCGTTCTGCCACCGCCTTCCACTGGCATTACATGCCCTTGTACTTAGCCACACGGGGAACAAGGAGGCAAAGTGCCCAGGAGACAAACCTGAACACACCTACACCGCAGGTGCTGCCCACCGTTTTTTTTCTCCCTTCTCTCTTCTTTTATCCCCCGACAGAGATGTCTCCGAGAGTCCGACTCGGAGAGCGAGGTGGGTGCGAGGTCGCTGCCTCGCGTCCCTCCCGGGGCCGTGGCAGGTCTGTCCCCCGTGACAGGTCTGTCCCGGGCAGCCGGACGCGCTGCTCAGCCCCGCAGCGCCGCTCGCCTCCCGCACACGCGGGACTCCCACCTGCCGGCAGCAGGTGCCGGGCGAGTGGCAGCACCGGGTGCCATCACCCCAGTGCCCCTGCTGGGGCGGGCGGCAGTGCACCGGCACGGGCACCTGCTTCCACCCCAAACTTCCCGCGATCAGCACCCACCGCTCCCCTGCCGGCACCCGAAGCACCTCCCCACCTCGCAGCACTCACCGCCGGGACGCGGAGCCGTGGGGCAGCGCCCGCCCCGCTCTTCCATGAGCGCCCGCGGCGGCGGAGCCGGGGGAAGCGCTCCCGGCGGCGGTGTGCGGGGAGCGGGAAGCGAGCGAGCGCCCGCTGCCGCCCGGTCCTCGCCCGCCTCTCGCCCGCCTGGACGCGGCGCAGGCGGCGCCCGGCGCCAGCTTGTTAGTGCGGCTCCGCCCCGCATCGCGTCACGGCCAGGCCCCGCCCGGCTCCGGCGTGAGGTGAGGGAGGTGGCCCGAGTGCGGGGGCTCGGTGCGCACGGGAGGGTGTGCAACAGCAATCCACCAAATAATGTTGCGGGCCTCAGGGAATAAATTGCTAACTGCAGAAAACGACGCTGCTCTCCCTGCCGGGTTGATTGTTTCCTTCCTGTACCTCCAAAAACAACACCCGGGCGAGGTCTTGTGAGTGAGAGGCTGACGGCACTTGTCTTCTGTTCGTGTTTGCTGGACTTTACAACCTGGCCTGCTCTGGCAGGGGGTTGGACTAGAAGGTCTTTCGAGATCCCTTCCAAACCCTAACATTCTGTGATTCTGTGATTTTTCTCCCGCTGGAGAATTTTGTGTTCAGCTACAAGAATTTAAATCAGGATGGATGGATATCTAGAGTGATGGAGAAGAAATGGAGACAGTCCAGCAGAGAGCCACTAAGATGTTGAGGGAACTGAACATCTGCCTTATCAAGAGAGTCTTGAGACATTTAGCCTGTGGAAGTGGAGACTAAGGGAATCTTATTAATACTTACATAAATATGTATTAATACTTACAAAAATATCTAAAGGATGGATGTCAGGAGGATGAATCCAGACTCTTCTCAGTGGTGTTCAGTGACAGGACAAAGGACAGTGAACACAAACTGGAACACAGGAAAAAATTCTTCACTTTGAGAATGGCAGAGCACTTCAACAGGCTGGTTGGAGAGGTGGTGGAATCTTTACCTGTGGATGCATTCAGAACCTGCCTGGATGTGATCCTGAGTGATAACACTGTAGGTGATAGAGCTTTAGCAAGGATTCAGACTAGTTGACCTTGAGAGGTCTCTTCTAAGCGCCTCCATTCCGTAATTCTGTGAAATGATAAGGGCAGCAGGGAAACAGCTGTCTAGGGAGGTTATTGTAAGTGATAGGGTTAATTTATTGAAATAAATCTATATTTGCCAAGAACTGACCTGTGTTCCTTTTTTTCCAAAATATAATGCACAAAAAGCAACATTAACAAACTGCATTTTCATCCATTATTTCAACAGCCAAACTCTGGAAACTTGCTGGGAGTAAAAAGCAGTCTCAAACACAACAAAAACCAGCAACAACAAACAACAACAACAAAAAAAGGCAACCGAATCAAAGCAAAACAGTCTCGCCCCATGAAAGAGGGTAGGTTGATTTTGATCAGTTTAGCTCCACTGCATTTCATAGTCTGACAGATCTGAAAGAGGAGGAGTGTTCCCAAAGAAGGTGGATTAGCACTGTTTGTACACAGGTTTTAGTACCCTTTGCCTGAGGAGGTGACTTAATTAATCATAGGTCAGCACTTCCCTAACTGGGGCTGGGTAGCAGCCAGGAACCTTTCTGCAGCTGAGGGTCAGTTTAAGGCTTCCTGATTTTTTTCCCCCATTTTCTGTTCCAAGTTTTTGCTTATTTTCTTTAGTTTTACTTCTGTAGCTTTTCTTGGAAAGAATAATAGCTCGTTCATAGCTTGCTTCGAGAGCTGCTGTTCTCCAGTGGAATGTGATTATATTGATTTAAGGTTTGATGTTTAAATTTCCATCCACACTGGTGGAGCTGTTTGCACAAGCATTGCAGGACCAGGTTCTCACTGTATGTGTATATCAGCCAGGTTTTTTTTTTTCCACCCTTCAACTGGAAACTCTTCCTGCTGTGGCTGCCGTATGGGGACTGTGAGGTTGGCATGATCTGAACCAATGCATCTGAGAGTGGTCTTTTAAAATAATCAGTGTGTGAGAAAGTCTTTAATCATGTCTTCAGCCTTTTACAGGATGTTGGTTAATATTCCTGCTGCAAGTGGGCTGATGAGAAGCTTGCAGGATATTGTGACCATTGCTGCAGCTTACACACTGTTCGTTCACTCATTGCATGCAGGTCAGTGGGAATGTCAGGGCACACTTCCTGCACCAAAACCCAGCTTGGTGCACTAATGCTATGCAAAAATTCTCGTCTATATTTTTTAATCCTTTTCCTTCAGCCTTGGCCTGCGCTGATAAAAGAGGAGCCACATTAATCAGATATGGAATTCTTGTTTCTAACCATGGCTTCTATTGAAGAATGCAGGACAAATATGCTGTGTTTATTTAAGTATCACCAGCAATTTCAAATGGATTAGAGGAGGTAGGGATGTGTGTGGGGTTATTTTGTTTACAACTGTTTGTCTGCCTCCAGCCTTGAGTAGACGTGCTTTTGTAGGGCTAAATTAATTAGTAAAATAAATATGTGGTAGAAAATATAAGGAGTGAAATGCATCCAGTTATGTTTTCAAAACAAAAACATTTTGTCAAAGATTTTCAAGAAACAAATACAATCCTTAAAAAAAATATGATGGTATAGCTAAAATACATTTTATGTTTTTGCATATTTAATATTTAGGATGTTTCCCATATTTAAGTTTGTTAAATCATTTCAGTGTAATTTCTTTAGCACCAATAGACAAATGCAAGTACCTTAATTTTCTTAAGAAGGCAATGTTTTGCAAGAGTGTTTACTAAAAGAATAACAATAATACTGTCTTTTTACTTGTGTTTTAATGTATTTCTATAAGTTTTGTTATAAACCTGAGAGTCTAGTAGAGAAATGCTTCCAGCTGATTAACCTTGCTGTTTAACCCTGCTGTTCATGGCATGACAAAAGCTTAGATGCAGTTCAGTTGCTACAGACCCACGCAATGCAGTTGTAGGGCATCACTCTGTCTTCCATGTGTTCTCTAGATCAAATACTGTGATATCCATTTCACATTTAACATCCAGCCTTGATACAAAAGAACTGAAAGATTAAGAATTCACAATTTCTTTAGATAGGTTGTTCCAATCATGAACCGTCTTTGGTGTCAAAATACTAACAGAAAGTGTCAGTGCACCTCTAATCTAGAGGTATCTATCTGTAGCTTCAAGCTGTTGCTTTGTATTATTATCTTCTATGGTAGATTAAAGATATGTTTTGCCCCAGAATGTACTTTCTTATTCTAATTAAATAACTTCTCAGTTTCTTTCTTTCTTTCTCTCTCTTTCTTTCCCTTTCCCTTTCTCTTCCTTTCTCCCTCTCTCTCTTTCTCTCTCTCCCTTTCTCTTCCTCTCTCCCTCTCTCCCTTTCTCTCCTTTTCTCTGCTTTCTTTCTCTTTCCTTTTCTCTCTTTCTCTCTTTCTCTCTCTCTCTCTCCTCTCCTTCTCTCTTTCTTTTAAATATAAACTAAATAAACTGATCTTTTTCTGTGTCTTACTTTTCTCTAAGCTAAACAGAATTTAGATTTCATTGTTTTTCTTAACTTTCCACAAATTTTGGTCAGTGAGTGCAATACTGCTGCGTGGAAACATTTTCACAGTGCTTAGGTAATGAATCCTAATTGCCAATAAGGGTTCAAGATCTATTGGTTATTCAGTTCTTAAACTATTTCAAGTACTTTTCTTTGACGTGTAATCCTTACTTTTTAAATTAAAATCTTCTGAGCTACTCAATATGATGGCTTATGAAAGTCTAGGCCTGTTCTGCCTGCATACTTCTTTTTATCAAGCAAATTGGTAATTTCCTCAAGACAGATTTGTTTGATATGATGGTGGTAGTGTTTCCAACTGTGGGAAAACTGGTAAGAGAGAGTGACACTAAATGTGCACGTGCTGTGTTTTTATTTAGTTAGTTGAGTAATGAGTAGTAAAAGGAAATGAGAATTCTCAAATTACCAATGCAGTGTTGCCTATATTCATTTACACTTCCGTTATTAGTCTGAAAAGGAGGATGTGAAAAATGGGATGTCTGATTTTACCAAAACTGCAGCATATCTTGGATGAATGGCATGTGTCGTACATTCTAAAGGGAGGAGTTTCTGCCTATAAGGAGGCAGAGGAAACAGTTCTATTGGAGGAGGTGTAAATTGATTCAGAGCCAGGATTAGATAATTTAAGGACAAGGCTGGGGTCAGGAGACAGGAAGACAGCAGAGCTGGCATGTCTGTGCCGTGGGAAGGGAGAAGGTCACACCTCAGCAGAGACAATGTGGCTCCTAGGATGGACCACAGAGCTGTTCTGCCAGTGCTGGAGGTGGTTGTTGCTGCTGGCTTGTCTCAGGAGCTGGCTGAAGCTGTTTCCAGCACACCTTGGAGAGCACAAGTTTTATTCTGCCATAAACATCAAGGAGGGAACTGCTTCTCAGCAGGATTTGAAAACTTTCTTTCAAACCCTGTGCTACCACTCCACTGTTTCTTATAGTAGCTGTTTTGGAAATGCAGAGGTGGAAGATAGCTGAAAGAGCAAAGACATGAAAATTACCTAATTGTGGAAAATACTTAGAGCTTTCTCTGTATGGTCTACACTGGAGCTGCCTGTTACACAACAGAGCTTACATTTGTCAGGTTGAAGTAATGTAGTTATGACTGAAGCAATTCAGGACAATTTAAGCTCATGGATTTCCAGGTTTGTCACTAGGAAATACTCAAGGGAAAGCCAGGACCAAGTGGTAGCTTAATCCAGCCAGCCAAGGGAATTCAGGGGTTAAGTTATGAAAGACATTTACATGGACGTTATTTTAAATTAAAGAAAAAAACAGGTATGTTACTTCAGGTCTAAAATTTAAAGAAGGCTGGTCTGGTTAAGGGCTAGAGTGTAAAGGCATGACAAAAAGGCATCATTTTGAGCTGAAAAAGCAAAGGAAGTGAAAAGGAAAGTATGGAAAGACACGTGGTTGGGAGTGTGAGGTTATAAGCTGACCTAAACTCAGTTGAAATACTTTTAAAGTTCCCCTTTTCTCACACTTTCTGTTTTTCCTTTATCCCCTGACAAACACGTAGGAGGTGTTGAAGCTGGATGTAAGGGGATGGCTTCTGATGGAATTAACAAGTCAGTATAAATCCAGAGAGCCATCCTTGCACCTTCTACACAGTTTGCTCCCACATTTGCTGAGTAAGGCAGAGGTGCTTGTTGGGGCTGATAGGACTGTTGATGGGGCTGTGACTTAACAGAAATGGCACAAAATGAAGGCTTGAGTGGTAAAATCTTGTAGTGTATCAGATAGAAGAGCTGTCAGATATGAAAGAAGGGCCTGGCATTTTGCAGTCTGGAAGGAGAGTTAGATTAGTGTTGGCAGAAGAGACTGTGTGTCTTTGGTCTGGGAAAGGTTCTTCCTGGAAGAGAAGGCATTCTGGGTTGTGCAGAGAAGAGCTCTCTCTGAGGTGGTCATTCATTGTAGAAGGTACAACCGAAATAGGGAAACAAACCGTGAGAATGAGACAATAATTCTAAATGGGTAGCAGACATGAACAAATACACAAAAGACTGAACTGTTAAACTTTTTGAAAGCTGAGTTTGCTTCTGTCAAGTGTCCAGTGCTGCTGGCAATACGCTTTACTATTAAAGCTTCTCAGAAGCAGCAATGGTGCATTTAGTTACAGCAAACTGAGGAGATGTAATGTTATGGCCATGGTTGGGAGCCACCTTTATTCCTTCTGTGGTCCACCATTTCAAAATGAAATGCACATCCTAGATTAAGCAATGAAGTGCAGGGAAAACAAACAAAACAAAGCAGATGGAAGGGAACTGTGTGTGAGGGAGCAGACTGGTATAGGAACAATACTGAAGGAGGTGCAAGGAAAATCTGAAAAGCCCAGTCTCATTAAAAAAGAAATATTTCTAGGGAAGACCTATTTATAGAGAATAAGTGAGGGCTTGCTCTCTAGGTTGAGTTTGTGAAAGATAGGTGGAAGTGAGCCATACAGGAGGGAATGTTGCAGTGAAAAGGGAGGATGAATGATAATTAAGAGATAATATTGAACTTTCCTCGAGAAATAAATAAAGATTAATCTGAAGATTTTTCACAGCTTGGCCTCGGCACAGTTTAGACTTTTATTTAGAATGCTCTTTTTGAAGCGTGCAGTGCTGCCATGGCCTTCTGATATGTTTTCTTTAGGCAAACACTTTCAGGTTGGCACTTTAAACTGCGGGAGTTGAGCACTGAGGACCACTGAGGTTTATACTGCTCTAAGAGGCCCATCAAAATCCAGCAGTTCAGTATAAACATTTAAGACTTTTCCTTTCCCCAACTGAAGTGCCGTTTGTAATAAGAAACAGAGATTATTAGCTGCAAGACTCAAGATGATGGCTCTTACAACCATATGAAGAATGTTTAGTTTAACAAAGTAAAGGGTAGGAAAAAAAAATTAATGGTAAATTGACAGTGGATGAGATCCAAGTTCCAGAAGGTGTGTCAGGCTTATTACAGCTTTGCAAATTATTAAGCTTTTTCCTTTGAGAATGTGGAGTAGCCCTTTCAGGTAAGGTATTGCTATATGAAGAGAAGGGGATAGGTAGAAAGTGATAGTGCAGCAAAATCTTCCTGAAATCTGTATGGGTGACAAGAGCTCTAGACAAGGGGCAGAGGTGGGTCTAGAGCAGTTGCTGCTACACAGATTTTTTCCACCCTTCTGTTCAAAGCCATCAGAACCTTGCAAGGACAGCAGAGCTGGCAGGTACATAGAGGGCTTTTGCCTTCTCCACCTTGCTGCATCTAGACTCATTCACTGGGCAACTGGGTTTGCTAAGGCAGCAGAAAACCATCACTTCCACCAGCAAAGTGAATTGTTTTCTATTGGTTTCATCCAAGCTTCCTCACTGAAGCTGTGCCCCAAGATGAGGGTGTGTGGCTGAGAGCTGGTAAGAAAAGGTTAGGATCCCTATTTTTAGCCACTGAAAATTGGAGGAGGTGGGGTGTGGGAAGCGAGAAGTTAATGCTGTTATATCCCTTGGGAGCTGCTTGCAGTACACAGACCCTTTCACTCAGGGTAGGTGACAGCAATCTCTGCATCTGAGCACTACTGTGCAGTTTAAAATCCAGAGAAAGCCCTGAAGATGGTGAAAAGAAGGATAAAGAACTGACTGGAGTTGCCTTCCCATTCAAGCATTATTATGCTTCCAGACTTGTAATTTCAGACATCTCTCAACGTCAAGAAGCCTCTTGTGTTATTTAGGTTTATTATATGTTTAGCCCGAGAGCTAGAAGATATTTTTTTCTATTCACAGCCATGTACAAATATAAGGAAACAGCCAGAAGGTCTCCATGAGACAAGTTAATTCTTTTCTCAGTCTTCTGGCTACTCTAAATTAAGAATGTCTGGCCTCAAATTATTATAAGAGAAAGATATTCATACTCTTGAGAATGGCAGTTTTCATCTCAGTTTTTAGAGGGTATTGCTGTGATTGAGAGTGTTGTTCTGCATTTATTCTGCCCCCACTTTGTTTTCCTCTACCTGCCACTTGATGGAATATATTATACTAGATTTATTTTTTTTTATTTTGGCCTGTGTGCACTTATTGCTTTCTTTTTAAGCAAATCCCTGTCATGTTAAAGCTACATGGTCTGTGAGAACTTAATAATAAGAGGCAAGAACTAATCTGCATACTCTAATTGAAGTGTACTCTACTGGCTTTCTTGCTTAGCTGAAGGAAAGACTTGCTGTTGGATTTATGCTTTGCAACTCAAATACAAACCTGCATGAGGTAATAAATACAGACATGTTTCTTCTAGTACTGCAGTATATTGTTGAGGGCTAGACTTCACCCAGCCTTTAGTGTGTGACAGTGGCTGGGGATAGAGAATCGAAATGTGTGCGTACACAGCACACTCCCAGACAGAGCCTGACAGCACTGCAGTGAGAGGCGCTTTGCTCGCAGTCGAATCGTCTGGGATGTCTGCTGGCTTTAAAGGGATTAAAAGTAGGTAAGGCTGTGGCCCACTTTCACACAATCAGCAGGAGGTGAAGCACAGTGTTTTCAGAAGCACCGGGGAGTGATGGGACGCTTTTAAGCCATCCTTCCCCTAGACAGTGCGATGTGTTTACCAGCTCAGGGCCAAGACTAGGACCCGCTGCGTGTGGTCATCTATCCCCTGGGTTTGCACGACAGGAAAAATTTCCTTTGATTGTGGGGTCTTTGCTTATTTCAAATGGAATGTAACATCATTAAATGAACTGGAAGCCTTAAACAGGCTGTGATTGCTCTTAACTCTAAAAAAAGGTTTAAGGTGTTTGCGATAGCTACAGTAGAACTACGGTTACCATAGATGAAAAGAACATGTCCAGACACACAGATGCTTTGTAGTCTTTATTAGACTCAGTGTTCAAGGTGAATGCTTTCACCTATCAGATGATATCTAACATAACTGTGTTCCTTTAAGGGCACTGTTGTTTTTAAAAGACTTTTTATTTTTTTTTTTTATCCCGTGGTGGTCTCTGACCCTTAAGGCTCAACTCTGCCACTCCGATTCAAAGCACTAACTAAGTTTGCAAGTGATTCCATGGAAATCGACTGACCTTGCCGAGAAAGCTACATTTAACAAAGAAAAAAAAGAAAGCTTGATCCGAGCTTTCATTAAATGCCACTCATGTGAGACACTGGGCTGGTCTGTGTTTGTCTTTGGTGCATGTAACTAGCTCCCACTAACATCATTAGGATTTCCAAGCACAGACCAAAAGGATTATGAAACCCAAGTTTCAGATACAGAGTGAAGTCCGAGGAAATTAGATGACCCGTGTTACAGACATAATGCAAGTTCAGTGTAAAATATTTATTGCTCCAAATTATTGTTGTAAGAGTAATAAAACGAAGCCATATTTGTAGGCTTCACAGTGATAGATTTTTATGAGCTTGGAGTCGCTGTTTGTATAAATTCAATAGAGAAGCTGTTTGGACTTGTTTCAAATTTCTTTAGCTACAGGGGAAGAACATTTATTCCCTATTTCACTTGTTAGAAAGAATGAAAAGCAAATCTTTTATCTGTTTACTGGAAAATACAGCTTTAATGAAACTCATTACCTTTCTGTGTCTGGCTGTGTGAGCTGTATAGGGGTGGAATCAGGTTTCCTAGACATTGAGGGACAGCACTGACACCAGTTCTCTATAGGCCTTTTTGGAAGGTATAATGAAAACTGCTTAGATAGATTCAAATTAAATACTTAATCCAAATAGTATATTCAAGTCACAGTATTTAAAGTGAGAAGGAGTTTTGCTGGAGACTGAAGGAAATAAATTTATTTGTGAAATACTGCCTAGACTTTTGTGCTTTCTGGGCTTGATTTTTTCCCCAGTTACTCAGCACCTTGGGGCCTGACTGAAGCTGTGGGCTCTTTAGATTATCCTGATTTGCTGATTGCAAGAGAGTTTATTGTCCAGGAACTGTTAAATGTTGAACTGTAGTTGATAGAAACCTTATTTTGAAATACCAAAATGTCAGGAAAACTGGAGTTACACTTATCTGCCCACCCACAGAGCAGTATGATTTTCACTGGGCTGTCCTGACCCAAAGACAGTTATACTAGACTGGAGGAAGGTTTATTATAGCCTTAGGACTGTGGCAGAGCTCCTCTGTGGAGTAGAAGAGGAACCTAAACCTGCTACTGTTTCATAGTCACTCTAAGAGTATCACTGGATCATTCTGGTCTAACTCAGTCCTTAATCTGATTCCCACTGGGACCAATTTCAACACGGTTTTGGTTATTAGAGGTGGTAGTGCCCTTGAGGTGTGTATTGATGTGTTCATGGGATCTGAACTGGAGATGTCCATAAATTTGTTGTCTGTAATTTGCTGAGCTGGTTCTGTTCTTTCAGTGATGGAAAAGAAAGTAAATCTTTAGTTTACCCTAAAGAAAGAAAATTTGGCTTTCCTCTTAATGGATATTAGACATTTAAAGTAGTGTCTTATTGATTAAAAAAGCAAAAATGTGTAAAAAATATGATTCACTTAGCACAAGAATAGCCTGCAAATTTTCTCTTTCTCCCCTGCAGTTGTTATCCTTGCTTCTCTGATGGGGATATGTCTCAATTTGATGATCAGCATGGAAGAAGGGTGAAAGTGCATTGTAATTAAAGGATTGGAATGTTTTTATGGACAATTTTTTTTCAAAGGAAAAATGGTTTGGTTTGTGTCTCTTATCTTTTCTTCCTCTCCTTCAAAGAAAGAGAGGTAAGATGTACTGCATTTATTATAAGATAGGCTGCTCAGATAGCTGTGTGTATATGAATAGTAACCAGTTTAGCCCAAGACAGTTTTTAGGAAAGAATGGCAGGTTTAAAATTCAGCCCTCTTTTTAGGTTCTCGTGAACACCTTGTAACCTTTCCTTCCACCAGCTGTTTCTCCATTAGAGGCAAGGGAGCATCATTCCTACTGCAGGGAAAGTGACCGGTGGCATAGACTCATCGTGAGCCTTGCCTTAGCAGCTACCAGCAATTAAAGGTCTCTGTGGCTGACTAATCCAAAGCTTTATACCTCCCACCACAGTTACAGACCTACAGTTTGAATAATTATGTGTTAGAATGATTGTTTCATCTGCCTTTTGACTCCAATTTTGCAGACAAAAGGAATTAATTATTTCCTTAAGTTGCAGCAGAGCCAGAGTGAGGGAATAGTTACAAACCAGGTAAATATACCCAAATGTTGTGAATTGCTGCTTGTGCTCTGAAGAGAACTGTGGAGTGAGCAGGAGGTACAGCTCAAAGGTGCTGGTAGAAGATAGCATAAGAAGAGTGTGGGCATCAGGGATGGTGAGGGACTGGTCCTTTCAGCAGAGAGCTGCCTTGAGGTACCCAGATTTTAGTACTATACAGGGTGTAAGCTTCTACCTCCTTGTAACTCCTCTGAATCACAAAATGGCTTGGTGAAAGGGACTATAGACTAACAAGAATTACAGTTTTCTTAATGAGCATATTTTAACAATTTTTTTTAGGTTGTCATCACTAACATGAATTTCTATCTAGACCATGGCATAGTTCAGATTAGGAAGAATCTCAGATGATCTTGTCCAGCTTGACCACAGTCAGAGCATGATTATGTGCCATGTTATTTCACTGATTCTTACGTGTTTCATTATGGCTTACAATTTCCAGCTATCTAATCAGTGCAAATGTCTTGGGCACAATGTGCTTCATCTACCTTAACTGATTTGGCATTCTGTCACCTCCTTGTTTTCTGTGATTTCCTCTCCATTGAAGTATTTTCAGGTGTAATCAATTCTCACCTTTAGCTTTGTATATTGCTAACCTTTATCAAAGCATCCTCCTTTATGATAGCAAAGATTTCTGGCATGTTAGTCTGCCATGTTTCTTTCTGAAAACCCTCTGTAGACATTTTTCATCAGAAAAGTCTTTTATGCTTAAAATATTCATCATTAGGACTGGTAAATCTTTACTCAGAAACCTACAACCTGCTTCCATTTCTTACTCAGAAAGTCTGAGATTTTGTAAAAATATTAGGTGTAATTACTTATTTCTGATTTCTTACAAGGTTATATTCTATGATTGACACTTTCTAGACTGATGTCTCTGTCCATGTGTACTGGAATATATTTCATTAGTAAAATATGGCTGGCTAATATATTTCTATATCAATAATTGTACATGTGAATATTTAGATTTTATGCAAATACCCACATAGTGAATAATATGACTAAAATACATGGTTTTTTTAATTAAAAAGATTAAATCTCATTTGTTTAAAAAACTTTTCAAGAAAGAATTCTTTCTGTTTGTGAGCATCAGCTCATGGAACCTTTGTTCTAAACCAAGTTAAAAGAAAAGTAAGCAAAAATGATCTGGAGTTAATTAAAGTGTATTTTTAAGCAGCCTCACTATAAAAAAAAAAAACCTGTTTTAAAAAGCCTCCATTAATGAGGTGCAGCTTGATTAGGAAGTTGCTTGCATGTTTTCAGTTCTCTGGGAGAGCAGCAGAAAGAATTGTTCATTTTCATTGTGTAGAACTCATTAATAAAAGAGTGCTAATGCACATTGGCTACCCCAGTAAGCTATGTCTTATATAAGTCTGATTCAACTAGACAAATGACCTGTTTTTAAAAGGAGATGGAAACATTTGCAGTAAACCTCTGGGCTGTCAGATGTGCAGAGGGGATATAGCTACTACAGAAAAGATGTTTATTCAAATTCTTCAGACACAGAAGGTCAAACAAGCCTAGTTAAATGCTGAGAAAAGAAAATCTGCCTTTGGGACAAAATCCTTGTCTCAGTGCATAGGCTAAATGCTCCACCTGTCCGCTTGAGATGTCAGTGCTCTCTGGGCAGGATTGGTCAATCACTCCTGGAGAGGAGCAGAAGTAATCTGTAATGACTAGACACCTGCTGTGCAGAAAGGGTTGATCTGTTCCCTCAGATCTGCACCTTTTCTAGTTCTAGTGGAAATCAGCCCCTTCTGATGGAAATAAGCTTCTTTGTTATGCAATACACACAGGAGAGGTGCAGCAGCAGAGAAGATTCTGTGTTTCTGTTGGAGAGATGGAAGACTCCTAGTACACTTATTTCAACAGTCACTAATTACAGAGGAAGAAACCAATTTTATGCATTAATTATATCTGTAGACTCCACAACATGCAAACATCTTTCAGATATAATTGGTCGTGTACTCAAGCAATTGCTTTACAAAAATGTTTTAGTCAACTTGGCTAGCAGTCCAGAATAAAGGATAAAAGCCTGCATAAACCTAAAGCCTAGTTCTGATCTCTTTTGCCCACACGCATTTTGAACGTATCCAGGTAGCTTTTGAGTATCTTCAGGGATGGAGACTTTGCAACCTCTCTAAGTGACCTGTCACTCTCACAATAAAAGAAATATTTCCTGAGAGAATCTCCAGTGTATCACTTTGTGCCCATTGCCTTTGGTATTGTCACTGAACACCAATAAAAAGAATCATTTTTGCACCCTCCCTGCAGGTGTTTATATCCCTTGATAAGGTTCTCCCTTTTCTCCAGTCCTTTCCTTATCTTAGTAGGCCTTCATAGGACTTTCTGCACTGTCCATGCCTCTTTTGGACTTGAGAGCCCAGAACCTGCTACAGCACTCCAGATGTAGCCTTACTAGTGCTGAGTAGGGGGGTAAGAATCAACTTCCTCAACTTGCTGGCGATACCTGTACCTGCTGACACCCCATGATAGGTGCCTTGTAAGCAATTCCTAGCTTACTTGTGGGAAGAGGCATAGGAAAATGCTGTTTTCAGTGGTTTTGTGCTCATATTATGCTCTGCATCTACTGTATCCCTCATGCTGACATGTTCCTTGCATTTCTCATTTTTAATCAATGCTGAAGATAGCAGAGTTTCAGGTTTTGTTGAGTCATCTCATATCTAAGGAAAAGCAGAGGAAGCATATTCTTAGGCCTTTCTACAGAACAGGAGAATAAATGGAATCCTTCCCTTCCTTTACAAATCCCTGCTGATGCTCCTGCTTTCCAAGGTACAATTGCATTGCAGAGTAGAAGCCTATATGTGATCTTCATATTTATGTGGTTCTCCTTCAACTCCAGGCTTATATATACACTCCTGCACTTAGGTGAGTTCGTAACTGTATCAAATCAATAAATTTCATGTACCTCCCTGGTTAGTTGCTTGGGATGCAGGAGATCAGCATTCCATAGGTTCTCTATTAAGGTCAGTGGGCTTATCTAGTGGTAGGAGAAATCTGTCTGGTAAAATCCCTCTGTTTGCCATGTTTGTAGTCTCTAGAACTATTCTAGGGCAGGTGGAGGTCTAGAGGGACCTCACAGGCTGGCTAAGAGAAGTCTCATCTAAACAATAGTATTTAAAAAATCCTGTACCTAGTATAAGCCAGTTGTAGTCAATGCAAAACCAGACACTGCTGGAGGAGGGGTCCTGACTTTCTGCACTAACGGCATGCAATTGTAGAAAGGAATTGCTCTTGGGTTGTGGAAGGAGCCTATAGGAGGAGTCAATACTGTCTTTCTCTGCCTAATCTTCAGAAATTATGCTTAGATAAACTGGATTCTAACAGAGGATGTTACTTTTCTTCCAGTCATATTCCCAGTTGAGCTGATTACATAGAAGAGGATGGACATTGCCCCACCCATATGTAGACAGGCTACCCAGAACAAGTCAAAGTGTACCCAGAGTGATCTCAGCTGCCTGAAAGATGCAGACAGTACAGGTTTGAGTGTGCAGCACAGAAGGGAGTAGTTCAGATCTAGTGCCCAAAGCAAAACAAAATTAATCTGAATCCTAATTCAATGATCTGGGTCTTTACCTGTACCTCTTTAGTCATAATCAAGGAATTACAGTGTTCACCTAATACTTAAATTTACATTTCTGAATTGATATTATTCGTTGGTGGAGAAACAGAAGTCCTGCTTTTTCATCTGACTGTGTTTGACTTAGAGCTCTATTTTCCCACCTGCCATTTCTGGCAGATTACTTTGAACACCAGTGGCAAAGCTATCTGCAGTTTTTACCAGTAGCTGTATGACTTTGTGCTACTGTTGTGTGAATATGAGTTGGACCCAAAGGCGTGTGCCATTCCTTGGTGGCTTTTTAGGAATGCAGCATAAAAATGCAGCATAAAAATGCAAGTATGTGAAGAGTTGCATTCAACAGTGCAATTTACTCTACTAAGATGAGGTGCCACACAGTGTTATGAAATCCTCCTAGCCTAGTTTAATCTTTCTCCTGTGTTCTCCCACACACTGTTCAGAACCAGTTAAGTGACATGAAGAATATCACACATTTTTTATAACAGATGGGGGACATCACTTTTATGGATTTGAACAATTCATTAGAAGCTGAGTTCTGTTAAGATTCATCATGCTGTCATTTTCCTCACATCTTGTCCAGGCTGATCCTAGTCTAAGTAGGGGACCAGGAGACTCTTTCACTGGTCCACCATCTGATATCTGGAAAGAATCTCCTATCTGGGATTATTTCTGTACTGGACAGAGTAAAGAAATAAGACTTTGGTTAAGTTAAATAGAAGTTATGCTCCTTCTCTGCCCACTTTTGGTACTAATGCATGAAGGAGGAGACAGGCCACATTCTTTCAGGTGTTGCAGAGATGTGTTTTGATCCTCAGCATTCCCCACATTAATGGTCAAATGTGGTGTGGGCAGTAAGAGCTGTCTCTGAAAGGACTTCCTAAAGTTTGGTCAGGGCTAGGAAGGACTGTCAGATGGATTAAGAGATGGGGCATCACAGGCTCTATGTGCCAATCCAAACAGTTTGTTCCTGTCTCTCCTCTTCCACATCACCATTTCTCTCCAGAGACCCTTCATCCTTTTCTGTATAACCAGTTCTGTATAACCAGTTCCTTTCCAATCTCTGATGCTGTGTATGCATAGCACAATCAGAATGATGCAGCACATACTTGACAGGGCATGCCTTCTGGGCATTCATGTGTGTAGTTTGGGTGTCCCATGGCTGTTACATTATTGGAGGGCATGCCTGTCCAATGAGGGAAGTGACAGATACAGAAAAGTAGACACTGTTCCTGTGACTTGCAAACAGAGGTGGATGATGGCAGGCACCTGCAGTTTGATTACAGGATGAGTGCATATTTGCGTGTGTCGTACAGAAAGATGGACACTCCTAGGTCACATATGACATCTCATCTTCGTATCACAGGCATTTGTGTAATAATAATACTCCCTTTCCTGAAGCGTTGTCAGAGACTATAGATGTAGTTGTTGAGGAAGAAGTGTTGTGATTTGAGACCAGACTGGCAGTTCAGAGACTAGATGTACAGAATGCCAAGCTACTTTAATCACAGATGTAAGTGATTTCACAAATTACACAACTTTGCTGGGATAGAAATCAGGAGGAAGCCATGGTAGTGTTTCCAGCTGTGTGGTATAGTCATGGGGCAGAGCAGTGAGGTTGCTTTCCATTTGTGAGTGATTCTGGATGCCAATAGCCATGGCATTGGGTAAACAACTTTTATTTTCTGGTTGATTTGTTTAGATTCCCTCAACACCCAACAAGTAGCTGGCACTGGTGCTCACAATCAGTGCATCTCAAAGGCTTTCCGCAAAGACACTCTCACAGCATTTGGCAGGCTGTTTACATTCAGTGTACTCCTGTATTTTTAGAACCAACTTACTCTCTCATCCTATAGGGTTAACTAAAGTTCATATGCTAACAGCTCTTGTCAGCTAATTCCCCCTCACCATGCCAGCTGCCACAAGGAGGCACTTTTTTAGGCCTTACTTATTTTACACAGAAGTTAGTGAGAGGTTCAATAGTCTGGTTCAAAGAAACAGTGCTAAAATCTGATGTCCTTTAAACTTGCACTAAAATTCCACCAGGGTACAGCAAATCCAAGTGCTATGTCTGCAAGTAGATTTCCCAGTTTATTAATTTACTAATAAACTTGCATGTACATGCACTATACACATTTATATTGCTGTAAAGAAATACAGCTGGACAATTTGTTTTAATTCATTCACTGATTTTATTTTCCTTGGACTTCAACAGCATTTAGTTGTATCTCTGCTGATCAGCGTGAGGTTTAGCTCCGTGCAGTATTATACTTTATCTTGGCTCCAAGTAGGTTCTCAAATTAGCATGATGGTACAGATGGATTCTTGTCTCAGAGCCATATGATTGATTTAATCTCTGATATTCTGCTCCATCAACATGCTAGGAATTAGTCCTGACATCAAAGGGCAATCTGTTTACATTGGGAGTGCAAAGTATCAGCGCTAAGCAATGCAAAAGAGATTGAAAAAGAGAATGGCATTGCCATTGCATTTTGAAACAAAATCAAAACACGAAACTTATTAGGAAAGCCATACACTCCCTTCTCTAAAGCAATTATCTTAACTGCTGAGAACAGAAGAACATCTGTAATGAGTCAAACCAAAGGTCTTCTTATACTGTTGGGCATGTACACTGGTGGTCAATTTAGGGTACTAGAGATGTTAATGGGACAAGCAGATGGTGATATATTTCCCCTCTTGTAGCCTTTCCAAAACAAAGATTTTAGTGAATTTTCAGAAGAGGACCAGCAATAATTATGGGAAAGTGAGAGGGCTTGTAATTTCTCAGCCACTCAGGAAAGACTTTTTTTTTTTGTCAGCTACTCAGAATATGAGTGCTTGCAGCCCAGAAGGCCACCTGTCTCCTAGGCTGCGTCAAAAGAAGTGTGGCCAGCAGGTCAAGGGAGGTGATTTTGCCCCTCTACTGTCTGCAGCAGTTCCAGCAGAACACTTTCCCTAGTTGGCTCTCTCACCATGTCAGAAATTTATCTTCCATATACTCCAGGACTATTGTAGACATTCCTTTTCTTGATCTGCCTGTGACTGTAGGCAGGCCAGCCAGTCAAAGGAATTAAAAGTGTGCACATGTGGAAAAAGTGATGTGGCCTCTAGATGGTTTACTCCTGCTCTGCCACCCTGTGAGATGGATCAGCTGCCTTGGTGCTGACCTTTGTGCTTGTAGGCATGATGGTGCTCTTGGTGACACAGCTGCAAATCTCGTCCTTGGTGCAAGTGGAAAAGGTTCTGTGGCTCCTGTCTCTGGCTACTAGCTAGCCCTCTGTATGTACAAGTGAGGGGGCCATGCTAGGGCCCGTAGCTCTGGGCCACCCCCACTGTAAGGTAGCTGCTCTATGGCTGGATCCCGGCCTGACCCAGGATGGGAAAGGTGCTTGGAGAAATACTGGAAGATTCCTGCCCTATGCTCTCATGGGACCATGTAGCCAGGGCTCTGTAGGGCTAGGGGCTACCTGCAGGTGGTCATGGAAAGAGACAAGATAGACTTGAAGGTTCTCTTTCTGAGATGTTTCCTGCTTTCTTTCTTTTCCCTGTCTGAGGCTGTATCCAATTCAGCCTTGAGCGAGACCTGCTGTGATTGCTTTGCCCTCATTACGTTAGAGCTGCCCAGGGAGCAACGGGCAACTTGCAATGCTGCTGGCTGGAGGAATTCACCCTGTGTGTAAAGCAGGCATTGTAGAGGTTTTGCCTGTACCAAGCCTGGTCTCAGCTGCCCGTGAGATGCAGGGAGCACAGTGCTGGGGAGTGTAACACCAGAAGAAATGCAGCAGAGTGGCTCCCTGCTTCCACATGTGAAAATGTCGGAACTGTACCTTTAAAGCCCTTGCATTAAAACAAGGTCTCCTACTTAGAGTAGCTAACAGTTCAGATCATAATATGATCAGTCAAACAAATGATTTTTAAAAGCTTTCCTGTCTAATGTGACCTAGGGAAGTGCATTAGCCAAGTAAATATATTGTTGATTTGTTTTTCCATTAACAATGAGTGATTTCTCTGCAAGTGACCTACAGTACTACTTTCTGGGAATAAAGCAATATTGCTAAAGAGAAGGGAATCTGAAGGAAATATGGGTGTTTTGGGGTTTTTTTGTCTTTCAAGAAAACTTGTACACAAACCCAGGGCACTCATGATTCTCTGGTCTCATATCTTTGAGAGTGACATGCCTTTGTTTCTTTGTCTTCCTTTATCTCCAGGTCAAAGGAGTCATGCTGTACATTACAACAGCAGTACTGTTTTCATTTTCTCAACATCTATGTTCAGGCTATGCCTTTAAAACAAAAGAAAAATTAAAAAAAGACAAATTCATCTTGTGACTGCCTGCTCTGTGACATGTTATATAATTTGATGTATATTTATTTATACCCCTCCATTGCAAAGAATGATAGTTTTCACCAAAAGAAAACAAGACATTCATTCTCATTTGTTTGGGGATCCAAGATGTATCTGAGCAAACAATTTGCCTGCACTGCTTCCTTCAAGATTGAAAACAGGAAATATAGATCTGGGATGGAGAATATGACAAAGCATTTGGCGCTGGAGCTAATGATTTTTAATCAAGGTTGTCCCATGGTAGAACGTGCCTGAAAATTCCATGCATTTATGCTTTTCTGATGTGTTAAGAATTGAGGATACATCCACTGTACATTTATATTCAGTAGATTTGTTAGTATGCAGACTTCGGCAAGATAATCAAGAGCTCACTTAGGAAGCATTGCAATAATAAATTTCTTAGAGAAGGTGTTTCTTAGCAGATTTGATTTGCGTTATTTCAGTGATGAATCCCTCTGAATTAAGCTTTAACTACAGTTACACATTTACCTTTAGCTATGAGAAAGAAAAGAAACTGCTAAGATAGTTTTGTTTTTTTTTTTAAATGAATGTGATTTACCAGAAAGTCACCAAGTCCATGACAATGGAAGAAATTGCCCCTAAAATTTACCTTTAAGAGGAAAAATGTTAGAAATTGTGCAAAACTGTTAGTAAAATGATTGCATCTTACAATGTGACTTCTCCATGTTCTTATATCAAGTTCTTGCACAGCATTAAGCCAAAGGTCTAAATCTAAACTTCCTAAGACATATTTCCCCCTGTACCCTCCTTATTCAGCTATGATTTTAGTCTCACAAGAGGACTAAATGTGAGATTTTCATCACACATAATTATAGCCTTCTGAAATGAAGGTATTCATCATTAGTAGGGAAGACCTATACTAAAGGGAAACTTTATGTACTTTTGATAGTTGTCCTAACGTGGTTTGAGTCATACATGTTGCTGCTTAAGTGTCACATTTTTTGTGGTTTATTGGCAGCAGAATGACAGGGTCAATTTGGGCTTTAATCTTAGCTGCAGGCTATGTCCACCAAAAGAAAATTTGTTCCATTTGATTGGCTCCTAACCTGCAGTGGGTTCAAAGCCCTTTCTGCTCATGGATGCCCTTGGTGAATAAAGTTAGACCTACTTCAATCTTGGAAGTTGTGATAAGCGCATATCTAAATGCTACTGATCGAGTAAGCCTTTGCCAAGTATAATTTGTAGCAATATTTGTTCCCTTCCTCCCACCTTCAGTCGAAGCTCAGCAGATTAAGTGTTGAGACTGTTACTGCATTTTTGCTAGAAAATTAAACAATGTCAGGGAATATTTTTAGCCTCGAAGCCAAGCAATATGATCTGCTCATGATATCAAGGTTAGACTCTTTCCCTCCCTAACAGAGTAGCAAACTGCCTGTTGGAAAAGGTCCTTGGCTTGTGTTAACACTCAGCCTTAGCTGAGGATTACTTGGGAGACTACTAGCTGGCCCTGGTCAAAACTATGCTATTGACGATTCAAATGGCATGAAAAACAATATTCTTGTGTTGAGAATGTCCCTGGTGTTACTCATTTTGCTCACACGCTTGTTGTCTGTGGTGATGGAGGACATATAAGTACTTTAATAAGAGGAGCTTGTTTATCCTTGCCTTGGCAAGTAGAGCTGTGTGAACCTCTTATTTGCAAAATGGAACTCTGAAGAACATAATCCAAACGATGAGATATTGATGAAAATCTTTTTTCAGTCTTTACTGTGGCACCAGAAGTCATTAAGTATAGCTTGGAGCACTCGGCAGTCTGGGAGCTTTTCCATTTTAAAATGAGAAGAAAGTCTCCAAAACAGTGGAAAAATAAACAGATGTGCAATGCCACTGCTACCATCCTCTGGGATGATGATCACTGTTGATGAAGAATGAAGAGACCGTAGGAGAGCAAGTAGGAAATTGTTGTTGTTGTGTTTTGTTTGGTTTTTTGCCCCCTCCCTTTACCCCCCCCCCTCCCCCCAGCCCCAGGCTTCTGTTTCTCTTTAGCTTAGAAGAATCTTGGAGTGAACAAGAGCTGGACCACAGCCATTATAGAGTGGTTGAAGTGATGATGCTGGAAGGATATATAGATGCCAAGCTCTTGTTGAAATTATCTAGTCTGTGTACCACACTGAGCTGAGCCAATGTGAAATGTATACCATTTAGTCTTTGTTCTTTCCCAGTACAACTATATGTCAGCAAACAGTAATGGAAAATAGGATTTGCTTGAGAAAATTCATCTGACACCCTGGTGACTATTTGTTAATGATGCTGGAAGAAAGGCATAGATGTAATGAGGAGGACTATGGGGACAAGTTCATATCCCTTCCTCAGATCGTATTTAAGACACCCAAGGCTGATAAGAATATAGGCATGTCTGAAGTTATTTTAGTGGCTTTTACTGGATTTTTCAAGGTTTCAGTCTGAATGAACCTGAAATGCAGTCAGAACTTGTTTGCAATTGAAACTGACAACCAGCCCTGCCAACAGCCTGAGCTGCCTCAAACAAACAGCACCGGTTTATAGGTTCATAAATATCAGATGTAGTGCTTTGAAAACTGTATGGAGCGGTCCAAATGCCATGGTGGCAGCTGAGCAAAGAGTAAGACTAATGTGGAAAAAAAACCCCAAACCAAACAAAAAAACCCAACTGCTCTCAGACAGCAAACCCAGAAGACAGCATAAGCATAGTTTGGCTATAAAACATTAAAGAATACATACAATTTACTCCACACCTGAAATTCTCGTTCCAAGAGAATGAGATGACTCCCTGATAATAAAGCTCCTTATAGCTCATGAAATAGAGGAGACAGCCAACACATTAGAGTGTCAATAAGTGCTCATCCCAAAAATGAATACATTTTTCACAGGCTCAGTGCTTATTTTCAGTCTTGTTAATAACACAAGCAATATGCCTTTTGTTGGCTGTGCAGCAGAGCTGAAAAAAAAAGAGCAGATTGTGCATCAAGGCACAATTCAAGGTAGGAGGGGTAAAGGATTGGGTGGGTTGTGCCAAGTGTTGAATATTGCTTTAGCAGGCCATGCTTCTATGACTGCTGCTGCCATCACTTTATGGGGCCTTTTTTTCTGCCTTAATATTTGAAATAGTAGATTAGGGTATTGGAAGATGTGGGAGAGTCTTCTTTCTCTGTCGTGACCATGCTGAATTACAGTTATCTGGCTACTTCCATATCTAACTGCTTTTGTAGGTAAAAAATTTTACAAGCTTATCTAAAAGAAGGTTAGAACATGATGAGGATTTTTTGGGTTGTTATAAAGTACAATTTTCATGCAATAATTTTCACTGTTTTTATTGTCTCTCACTGCAGTTTGCATTCTCAATATAAGGGCACCCCTCTTCAAATAAATACTTTGCTGGTCACATTTAAACTAAAAGCAGGGAAAAGACAGACAATGGTGATAAAGCGAGAATGTGAAGTCTTTGGGATGCAAATTTCGTTGGCCTCAGGTTAATTTTAAGATGTGTATGAGCTTGTAATAGAAGGATGAGCTGAGACTGGAGTTCAAGGACTTGATTGGGTTGTGGTGGGGTTTCCTGAACAGTTCTCAGTACATTTCTGTGCGTGTGTGTGTGTGGTTGTTTGTTTTGGCTTTGGTTTTGTTTGGTTTTGAGATTTTATTTGCAAAGCAATAAGGTGTGCCCAGGTTCAGTAGCTATGCCAGAATTAGGAGGTAGATTTTGGATCTTGGCTTTCAGTTGAATTTGTGAAATCCTGAAATTTCAATAACCTCAGGTCTAAGGCCACTACTTGCAAACACTTTGTAGGCATGTGTTTTCTTAAGATTGCACTTAGAAGGGAAGGTGCATACATTTGCTGGCATTTATGTTACTTGAGTTGTTCAGTTTTAGTGGGAGTCAGCACAGTAACCTGGCACATTGGGAATCACCGTGAAAATGAGTTAACTTTAGAGACAGAGTCTCAGGAAGGGAGAGGTAGAAACCATGTCCTGTTTTGCAGACAGTGGAAGTTACTCTGAATTACTTCCGCTGTTAAAGTTCTTCAGTCTGGTGAGATTCATGGGTGTTGTAAACAGAAGTATGCTGCACTCAGCATGCCTTGACTGTAGTCTATGGGGCTATTCAGTATGAATAAAGGCAAGTGACTGATTTTTTGTAACTCATAAGCAATTATAGCACTGAAAGTAGGAGTGCGAGTGTAAATAATCAAAGTAAAGCAGAAAGCAGAATGCTCTTGAGCTTTCCTCACCTAACAACACAGGAGTGAAGGGCAAGGGTAAAGCAGTTTGCACTACCTGAGGAAACTTATTAACTTATTCATTGAGAAGCAAAAGTGAGTGAAAGGGCACCTTCCACATCAGTATTTGAAGCAGATTGTAATAGCATTTTTAATGAGGATAAGACCTAGGCAGAAGGAAGGCTTCATCTTTCTTGAGAAATCATCAAGCAGGATTGCAAGGCTCATCACATAGAGCAGAGACAGTCTCTCAGGCAGGAAGTAAGTTTGCATGACTCCTTGCAGAGATGCAGACGCTGGTGCCAGGCACAGCTATTTGTCACTGTGCTGCATGTCACTGCCTCCTTCTAACTAGTTGATCTTAGCAGGAGACAATGTTTGCCCATCTAAAGTAGGACTGCTATTTTGGGCAGCATTTAGACCCTATCCTGGGTCACGTAGTTGTGTCCTAGTTCAGCCTGCCAGCTCTAATGTGGTCCTGCCAATGTCTTACAGTGTGATCCAAGAGTTCTTTGGCATCCTGTTAGAGTTCTGAGCTGCCTGTGAAGTGTAGATAATTTCCCCACTGTATAGTCAGTCATTAATGTTGTTAAAATATTAGCTAAATATTGTTAAAGACAACATATATAGCAAAATTATGAATAAAAAACATATCATGATAAGTAACAGTTCCTGTTTTAGCAGTGGTTTCAAGCTTCACTCTTGTGAATGTGTGTTTGAAAATGTTTCTTTCTGTATGAGTAAGATTTGAGCAAGTGTCAGGGTTTGACTCCCAAGCTCGTTATTGCCACATGCATAAATGAGAAAGGAGGTGAGGAGAGAGTGGGAAACTGCAAGGTAGGAAGATAACTATCAATTCTTCACATCAAATGGATGACTGAGGGGTTCCTAAGCTATGGTGCCTCAATCACAAGTGGACTTTGAATCAGTTGTAGATATCTAAACATACCCTAACCATATTATTCTGTTGTATTTTCAACAAAATTTGATACTACAGCCTCACATTGATCTGTGAGAGATTTGCTATGGTCTGTGAAGAATTCTCATACATGGTAATAGTCTGTTATGCACTTGCCCTGTGAAATTTCTGGTCTTCTTCAAGCCATTGCTTCAAAGAAGGGACTGGAATGCAGAAGAAATACTGGAATGAACAACTGGAAGTAATGCACTTAAAAAGCAGATCCTTCTTAACAGCAAACAGTTAAGGTTTTCCCTCAAGTGCAAGTATTTCCATCTCTTTGTTGTTTTCTTCCCATCTGATTTAATTCTGGGTGATTTAATTATGTAATCAAATCCCCAATTCTTCAATGTTTTGTGAAGACTAGATACCTGGCTCTAGTAAGACCTGCTGAAGAAGAGCTCATCTGGCTAATTAAATGCACAGTTAAGAAGTGTCCTGGGGATTATTTGGATTTGCAAAGTGTTTGTCCTAAAATAATCAAACAGAGTAGGACAAAGTAATGAGCTTGCACTGCGTGAGCATTTGCATTCTGCAGTTTAATGTTTTGCTTGTAAGCTGGCTGAAAATTTTCCAATCACAAGACTTATAGGCGCATACATAAATGAGTGTGGTGGTTACTTCAAGCTTTTCACTTGTAGTTCACACAGGTCCCAGGAAGAGGTTTGCTCAATTTGCCTTTTGTGTGAACTTATGGTGTACATTAGGATTCACAGGCATTTATCATTTCCTGTACACCTTAAGCAAAGAAAATGCAACACTGCTTAGGAGTGTTGAGTATGCAGTGAACTTTCCAGCATGCATTGACTCAGAACAGCCTATAGTTTCACTAGATTTCAATCTGGGTTTCTTGCACAATCAAAAAAATCATTGCCCAGTGGAACAAATCTGGTGGTGCATCTGTGTACAGATGTCCACTCTCATTGTCAGACTCAGGCTATGGATGAATTTGATTTGTCCAGTGGTAGCCTTTCACTATTTTCCTTGTTAATTTTAATGGAAGTGCCATGATATCTTGCTTTGCCTTCCTGCATTATAACTATGCACTGAAAGAATAAAATATAGCATTACAGGCATAAACAACTGAGATTTCCACGTGTATCCCAAATCAATTGGGTCTACAGATTTGAGCAAATTTAGAACACAAAGTGGAAAGTCACGCTAATATTTCTATTTCAACCAATATATTTTTTTCTAGGGTCAAAACATGAAGAGTTGCCAAACTGAGTTCTATTGATTTTTCTTCCTTTGACTTTAAACCAGCATTTTGCTTTCTCAAAGTTAAATATATGGCACTGACAGAACTCTGTGACACTCCCACTGTGAGCTCTGCAAAGTAGTGTCTTTTACAGATTGCAAGGGCATGGAAAACTTCCCACTGTAACCTCTTCAGTTTCCCTCAACTCAGGGATTAGGGTGAGCTCTGGGCTCAGCTTTGCCTTTTTTTTTAGAAATAATTTCCCACACTGCCTATATTTTGTACTCTTTGCAGAGGAGTAAATGGAAGGCAATGAATATTCTGACCGTTTTCCTATAGAGTTTAGATCAATACTGGAGTCAGATGGACTATGAATACCTGTCTCATGGGAATTGCACTTTCATGCCTTTAGGACACCAACAGTTATCACACAACCAGCACTTTCACTCACTAGCTGGATAATGGTCTTTGCCATTAAAACTGTTCATTTCCTCCTAAACCATCCCTTGAAACTTTATTTTCTCAGGTTCATTCCAGCACCATGTAAACCAGTTTAGCTGCAGCAGCTTGCCAGGTAATCAGCAGTCACTTGGCCCAAAAGTCTGTCAGTGCTGTCTGCTACTGTGCTATGAATTACACTGTGCTTGTGAAAGGCACTTATTACCTTTAAGACCTTTTTTTTAACTGCAAATTTTATCAATTGTTTATTTAATTTTTTTCATCTGTCTATTTGATAACAATGCTGGCTAAAGACCAAGACAGGGTAGGAGGCTAATTTCATTTTGTGAAGTATGGATGGTTTGGTGTATGTATTATAACATATTCCTTAGGAAACAAAAAAGAAAACGGGGAAAAAAGTGCAGTAGTACAGAATGACTAATCAGAGAGAAATCAGTGTTCTGCCATCCTTCTCTAAGAGGAACTTGACATGGTTTGTGCAATCCAGCACTCAAACCCAAAGTATCAGTATTTATTTTCTAGCATCTCCCCTGATGACTGAATGAGTAACAATCACACGAACAAAGAGCAATCTGTTTGCTTTATAAACGACGCAGTTTCAGGCACTTATGAAATAATGAAAGCTAACACCTCACAGCCATGCCAAAAGAATATGACGAGCTAAGTTTGTGAGCAGTGTGTGAGAAGGAAAAAGTAAACTGTAGATTGCACATCAATTCCTATTGTAAAATTGAATACTATTTGCTTAGTTGCGATGATTCATGAGACCCTGGAGCTGTGCATACCTGAGATGCATGACGCTTGTGCAAAGTAGCTGTACTACAGTTAAATGAGGCATGAGGATTTTTTTTTTTCTCCTCCATCCTTTTCTCAGCTTTTTTTTTTTTTTTTTTTTTTTNCATTTGCTCACAAAGGCAGCTCACACTGTATGTCATCCTACAGGCTCAGGTATTGCATGAAATAACACAGAGGACTCTGTTCATATCAAGCTACAGTTATCCATCTCTTAAAAACAAATTCTTACATAGCTACTCCTACTGCATCTTTGCTAAAAGTTATTTTGATGGAACGAGCTTGTTGCTGACATCTTGCTCATCTTTCAGTGTCTTCCTTTCAGCAAGTTGGGTGCCTTCCTATGTTTTACATGCAGGGTATTACAGTGCTGATTCCCATTCCTTCCTCCATTGCAACTTCTATAAATAACCAGCCTTGAAAGTATCTATTGAGCTTTATTGTTACCAGCACAGTGAGATTAATAGTGGTGAATATACTGTACCTCGCTAAAAGGATGCCTTAAATTGTTTGACACATCTCCCAGGACAGTTGAAGAGTTCTGAGAAGCCCTAGTGTTTCCTGTTACTCCTTCCATGGTAGTATGGGTCTGCATTGATTTTTCCAGTAGTCTGTGCCAAACAGGAACAATTTAGCCTCGTTGGGAGGTAATAAAATAATCTTTACAGGCAATGAATACAGTGAAGGGGGTCAGAAACTGGATTTGTGTTTGGGAGGGGGAGAAAGGATCTGGTAGTATCTTTCAGTAGAATTCTAAAAGAAAAAAACAAACCAAATTAAAAAAAAAAAAAAACAAACAAACCCAAAACCACCCACAAAACCCAAAGCCAAGATGAACCCCAAACCCCCAAACAAACAAAACCCCCAAAACTGACTGGCATGATTTGGGACCACTGAAGGACTTAATTTTTATCCATCACCTGCTTTCCTTTCAAGAAAGTTCCATTTACTACTATTGTATCAATACACCTCAAATATTTAATTTCAGCCTTTTCATAGATTGTAAAGGTTGGAAAAGACCTCTAAGATAATCAAGTCCAAACCATCAATCCAACACCACCATGCCCACTAATCATCACCATTTTCTTTGCCTATCTATGATTTTTAGTGGAACACCACACAGCTTAACAAAAATGAGCAATGAAATCAGGACAAAATGTTTTTAACATTGCCAAAATCATTTCCCATGGGAAATAATTTCCTGCTCCAGGACTGCTTTGAGAAAGTTGATTTTTTTTTTTTTTTTTTTTAAATACTTCTTACCATGAAAAATGCAATTGAAACAAAGCTGTTCTTAGGGATTTTTTTTGGAATACTTGTATTCTGAAGAAAAAAAAAAAATCCAATGTCTGTGATCAATGCTGGAGATTATCCAAGGAATACACATTTTTTTAAATGTAGCACCTAGGTCCCAAGCTATACCACTTTTGTTCCTCAGGCACAATATGAGTTTTAGAATTAGGTGCAAGTGCCGTCATAATCTTTTTAGCTTTCAACCTTGCCTTCAGGGAAGTGTACATAGAAAAGACATCATGCATGACTTAGGCTTGTATCTTCAGTGCTCCAGTGGCTATATGAGTAGCTGCTCTGCTTCTTTTCCTTGGCTTATTGTTGAGAGCAAAATGTATCAAAATTGCTACTAAGTGAAGAGTTTGCCTTCTGTTCCAGAGTTGCCTTTTTTCTTTCTTCTTTTTTTTTTTTTTTTTTTTTTT
>VWZI01022744.1:135489-173009 GCA_013396835.1 Psilopogon haemacephalus
CAATAATTTCCCCCCCCCCCCCCATACACACATTTTTTCCCCCCCTCTGTTTCCAGTTCTGTTTTTCCAAAGCAGTTCTTCACCCAGCTTTTGTTATTTATGGAGGCCGAGCATGTTTATTCCTTCTACTTAGCTTAATGACACCACCACACTTAACCTGTGACCTTGGGCTGCTTTGGCTGGATGGTAATTTGGCTGGAGTTGTCATTAAGGTGTCAGAGCAGAATTGTAGGACATTGATTTGTACCGGCGCTGCGGTGGCTGCTGACGGCTGAGGGAGGGCCCTGGCTGTGCTGTCTGTCACCTTCGGGAGAAAGCTGCCACTAAGACATAGAACAAGTTGTCTCGTGGCTTCTCGTGTCGTTGTTGTTTAGCTGTCTGTTGGGGAATGTTGGTTTTCCCCAATTACAAAGCCTCACATTACAGTTTACGTGCTTGTGCCACACCTTCACCCAGGCATGTCTAAGGCTTTTGCCCAGGCATACTTTAAACCAGGTAGTTTCACAGAATCACTTCCTACAAACTCATCTCACGGAGCTGTTCCTTCACGGCCCCGAGTTAATGTGTCTGAAGTGTCATCCAGGGGAACAGTGTCCTTCAAGAGCTGCGTTTAATATTCACAGTTACCTCAGGAAAACTTCAAGCTCGGCAAGGTTCACGCCTGACACTTTCAAGAACCTGCCACATACCTGCCTGACCACGAGCCTGTGCTGTGATTTATTTGAATTAAATAACTGAGAGAGAAGTCATTGAGAGAAAAGATTTCCCTTCGACTGTGACTGGGCTGAATTGAACCTAAAATATTTGACAGTCCAATAGTTATACGAACACTTATAATAACTTCAGCCTTGCTATCTTCTCTGTGTGTTTAGTCACTAAAGGGGCCTGGGTTTCACCCAAAGACTGCCCGAGACCTTTCGAACTAACATTTGGTTTAGTTTGCTTGTCCGGCAGGGATCCTGGGAAAGGCATACTGTAATAATGTGTCTGCAGCTGATTTCCTCCAGAAAAAACAATTTTCCCCTGAATCCATATGGCTGTTAGCAAAGTGCATTGTTAGCAGAATCACTGTATACAGAGGCTGTGATAACACATGCTACAAGTTGTCATTTGTAATCATCACTGTTTCAACTGGCTGTCTGCTCCTGGTTCACGTGTTGAAAGGGGGTAAGGGGGAAAAAAATAAAATCACATGCTATCTTGCTTTAACCTCAAAAGGGCAGGATGGTGCCATCTAGCAATTACAGGAGTTTGACTTCTTTTCTGCTGTAAGCAATTTTTAGTTTTTTTGCAAGTTCAAAATCTACTAATGTATGAGTGAGAAAAATCCATACAGAATTATAACACTGCAAAAAAAAAAAATTGAAAACCAATAACTCTTCAAGGAATGTGGAAAAGTGACATTTATCTACAAATACATGAGTTCTAAAATTAGTACTACATGCTGAATATTTAATATACAATAAGAGATTTATCTAAATGGAGATTTTGATGTATTGACTTAAGAAAAAAATTATCAAGGGAAAAAATGTTTGTCCACTGCTAGCCTCTGCTCTCCTTTTTATGCATCTCTTCCTTTGGTATGAACAGCTCCTCTTGTGCTGCTTCACAGAATCACAGAAACATACAGGTTGGAATAGACCCTCAGGATTACCAAGTTCAACCTTTATCCCTACTCTACAAGATTCAACTTAAAACATATCTCTAAGCACCACATCCAAACGACCCTTAAACACATCCAACGTTGGTGACTCCACCACCACCCTGGGCAGCTAATTCCAGACCCTGACCACTCTCTCAGTGAAATAAATTTTCATAATGTCCAATCTAAACCAACCCAGTCTCAGCTTGAGGCCATTCCTCCCTTGTTCTGTCACCAATTAGCTGTGAGAAGAGACCAGCAGCTATATCTCCACAATGTCCCTTCAGGTAGTTGTAGACAGCAATGAGGTCTGCCCTCAGCCTCCTCTTTTTCAAACTAACCATCTCCAGCTCCCTCAGTTGCTCCTCATAAGATTTATTCTCCAGGCTCTTCCCCAGCTTTGTTGCCCTCCTCTGCTCCAGCACCTCCACCTCTCTCTTGTATTGCTTCATCAGAGCCCATCCCCTTAGACAGACCCAGACACTGACTACCTGTCACAGTGGATGTGAACATCACCACTCTGAGGAGGAATACTGCAATATATGTCCCTTTTTCTTTCCCTGGTCACAGACTGGTAGAGGTGAGGGAGTGATGCAGAACATGGAATAGGAACTATGCAATGCTGAGTACCCTCCCATATAAAACCTAATTCAGTCCTTAAGTCACACAGGCATATCTGTGGCATGCATCAAGCTAGATATCAGGCTATTTTTCCTGAGTAAAATTATAGGAAGAGATTAGGTAATTATATAATAGCAGAAAATATTTCTTTTCGTTGCCTTTTATCTTTAAAGATAATCACAAATCCAATCTATATCTTAGCCTTTTTATATTCTGCAGTGTAGACACGTTTATCAACATAAATGCATTTATGCTGCAAGGCCAAGTTTATACCAGTGTGAAACTTTGCTAAATCTGAAGTGTTTGGATACACATTTGTAATGCTAAGTAATTGATTCAGGATTTTTTTTCCCCTAATTGTTTAGCCATTTATAATATGAAATGGAGGAAAAACATGGTTATTTCTTCTTTGTATCAGGCAGAAACCCCTCTGAATTAGTTTGTTGTGAAGTTCGAGTACTTTCAATCGCTTTAATTATCTTGGATATTTGCCACAGTAGCGTCTAGATGTGTTTATCCATGAAAAGTCATCTTGGTTTTGCCAGATTCAAAGAATCTAAATGGAGTTTGATTTCTTATGTGCCGACACAAGAAGTTTCAGGACAGTGAAACAGTGGGATGCTTTGAAAACTTCCCTCAGACTGAGGACACTGTAAGTTCATATAACTCCTGGTGACTGGATAGGAGGTGTGACATGACAGAAGAAAACTTTTTTTTTTTTTTTTTCTTACTGTACATCAAAAACATTCTAAAATACAGTAGGGAACAGCAACACAAGCTGTGGAGGAAAATAATAATTGTTTATTCAGTGCTGTAAAGAGCAAGGCAATACACACGAAACTAATGACAAACACTAGAAGAGAAGATCAGTATTAGCCTATTGCTGTGCAAAACAGGCAGTGAAGCATGAGCCCTCTGTGAGCCCCACCACTCACATTCTTCTAGTGCAGAGTAGATTTTTCAGAAGAGAGTCTGTGGCCATGTCACTAAACACTGTATCACAAAGGGTGGGGAAAAGTTCACAAAATGCTTGAATTGCCTTTTCATAAAATCACAGAATGCACTGAGTTGGAAGGGACCTTTAAAAGTCATCTAGTCCACACACACCACACCGCCCCCCTGAAGTAAGAAGAGACATCTTTAGATCAGATTGCTTAGAGTCCCATTAAGCCTGATCTTGAATGTCTGCAGGGAAAAGGCCTCCACCACCTTCCTGGGCAACCTGTTCCAGTGTTTCACCATCCTCAGAGTAAAGAATTTCGTTCTGATTTCTCTTTTATTGCAGTACCTGTCTCTCCAGCCTTTCCTTTAACAGCCTTTTTGCTTTTTTACCATTGTTTCTATGTGAGTATAAGGTAAATATTAAAACGTTCCTTCTTTTTTTTAGCACACAAAGCATTACATGCCACAATGTTTAATTTGCATTAGTCGCAAGTTCTCAGGAAAATGAAAGAGTAAATTATTTTTATGATAACACATATTTGTGCATTTCCTTAATATTTAGGTCCTTATCAGTTTCCCAGAATTGAGTTTTCTCTGTAATTCTGGAAGGCTTTATGGTGTACAACAAATCCTTCGGGTACATAAGAAGTAAGGAATTTTTTTCAGAGATAAGAATAAATCTTCAGGCTTTTAATGCTGATAAACACTGCCCTGGCCACGGTGTAAATGCAGCTACTTTGTGAGCCTTTTCAGCTAACAGGCATGGTTCAACAAACCACTGCAAAGTGGATGGTGGTAGCTGAAAAGAAACCTCTGTGCAGCTCTCTGAGCCAAACCTGCCAACAGCTTCACCGAGTGCATACCTCATTTGTGTCACTGTAAATGAAAGCAACTGTGGCCCATCAGCACTTGGTGAGAAGGCTGTCATTGTCTGGTTTGACCCTGGAGTGCCAAATGTTGACTGCATTCCACAAACACTGCAAACTCTTCCACTGACTTTAATGGGGTTGCTCTGGTTTCTTACTAATGTGGTCTAAGGTCTCGTTCCCTGCTGTTGAAGCCAATGAAAAGATACTGACTGCAGCCTAAATGATGCACTCAGGACAAGCTGCTGGCTTTGTCTCTGTATGAAGCTGTGCAAAAAGACCCAGATCTTCAAGGTTAGGTATGGATATGACAGACTTGAATGAAAATCTTTCAAAGTCTTCTTTCTTTTTCTTTTTTAGCCATATCATATCTTTGTGTCCTTAGACTGGAGCAGAAAACAGAATTGCCTTTTTTTTTTTAAATATTTAAATTTAGAATTTGTCTCTGTCTCTCAATCTTGCTGTGGGAAATTTAGGTATAGAAACACTTCAGCTTTGCATACTTTATCATTTTAGAGCTTTTTCATTCCCCCCCTAGTATCTCAGGTAAGGAAAAACTAAGTCAGCTGCCAGAACTAACCAAAACCTGGCAGGAGACTTAGCCAGTGCAGGCTTTGTAGTGCTGCCTTGCTGGCTTAAGTAATGCTGATTTGTATGCAGAGAAGCAATACACCATATGTCATACAAGTGATCTATGCTAACTGCTCTAGCAAAGTAGGCATATTTTAAGGTGTCGAATTAGTACTGCATGCAGGCCAAGCCATAATAAATAAATAGTACAACTGCAATAATGCCACAGCAATGCCTCAGCAACTCATTGGCATAGATGGACTTAGATGTAAATTACTATAACAGTTAATTTACAGAGCGCCACACGTAGCGAGATTAAATACAGGCTGCGCTTTTGAAATGAGTATGCAGATAAAATTAGTGAAACGTTGTATTTGAGAACAGTTACAAATGTATTTTTTGGGGGGGGAGGAAAAACCTTCACAGCCCCTGCTTGCCTGGATGGTAGTTGCTTGCTTTCAGATTTCTGTTTTATCAGTTAAAGAGGAAGGTTTAGAAGGCAGAGGTAGATTACTGCAGCTGGTCTGGATCTTTGTCTTCTGGGTGCCTCTGACTGCAGTGGTCATCTTAATGAATGAGTGTTATTATCTCTGTAGGAAAGATTGTGGTGAGTCTGTGAATCTTCTCTATCAGTTATCTGAGAGTGACTAATTTGAGGGTTGAACTGTACCACATTATAATTCACTGACATCAGCCAAAATTAATCAACCACCAATATTCTCTAACTGTACCCCGTTCTACTAGAGTGGGGGGGGAAAAAAAAACCAAGCAGGAAAGGTATAATTAAACAAATACATTTTTACATTTTCTGTACTTCTAATAACATTGAAAAGAGTTTGTTGCTGTTCTTATGATACGTTTTGCTCTTGGGTTTAGATTTGCACCTCAGCAAAAGTTTGGGCAGAATACATTGTCTTTCTTCTGTTGAGTTCCCTGGTGCAGAGGAGTTGCACATACCTGGGATTTATTTCCCTGACTCTGAGCAGGATGTGGATGATACCAAGTCTTTTGTTCCCTGTGAATAAAGCCAGGTAAATAAGTAATGCTAGCGGCTTTAATCATGCAGAAAGAATTCAGATGAACAGGGAAGTTATGCCTCAGGAAAAAGCAGAGAAACTTTCAAAGTGCTTTACTGACAAGAGGGTTGAAGGATTAGGGAAATACATGTTAACAGCCGCGTTTGGAAAGTACTAGGGCTGAATTCTGCTGCAACTTTTATTTGTCAGATCAGCAGATTACTGGACTCATGCCAGTACAGTAGGAATATGCCAGCTGAAAGTCACACACTTGGCACAGGCGAAAGTCTGTGCTGGGCAGGAGTTGTAAGAGAAAGATGTGAATTCCTCTTTCGACTGCATGGCGAGCTGCAGATGTATAATTGCAACACACAATAACTCTTACTAAGGGAAGGGATCCACTCCTCTAGGTGCTGTGCAAAGGCAGAGCTGAATGGCTCTCAGCTTTCAATAAAATGAGGCTCTACAGCCTGAGCAAGCAGTTGTGTAGCACTAGCCACAGGGTGACTGCATTCTCTTCTCTCCCAGGTAGGAAATGGAAGGTTTGTGTTAATCACAGAGAAAGGTCCTGAACAAAAGGCAGAGTCAGATTTGTGGTACATCAGTGCAAACCTGGGATAACCTCATCACTATCTAAAGTATTTGGCCTAGGAGTGTTCTCAAAGGGCTGGTTAGGGCATACACATACATCCTGACCTCATTGCAGCGGCACACAGGGACGTGTGGTGAACCTGTTTCCATGGAAAGAAAATCTACACATGAATGCCAGAAAGGACTATTATTCACTCCCCCTTGGTCCCTGATTTGGACACCTGGGGATAAGTATCTCACAGGACTTCACAACATATACCACTGCTCAGCATCAACAAGGACTTTTTCATCTTCAGCTCATTCTGTTAGGGCAATGTGGGCTCAACAGTCTGCTGAAATCCTTCTAATTATGAAACTTTAAATAGTAAAGTTGATTTGATTGCAAAAATTCTCCTATGGAATGTCCTCTCTGTCCATCTTACTATCCTTTGCTTTTACCAGCAGTGCCTTAGGTTCAACATGTACAGTATGAATTTTACAGAAAAAAATGTGCCATGTAGTAGACTTGGTAAAAAACCCTCCTAAACAGCAAAAAAACCCCAGCCTGATCCTCAGCTTGAGCTAAGTAAATCTCATCTGGGCTAAGTAAATGGAAAACCCTGAGCAGGGGCTGCTGTACACCAGCTGAAAATTTGGGTTTCTGCAACTTTTTACAATGACAAATTTACATTGCTTTCTCACAAGGATGCTTTTGATCTCCTCCCTCAGATACCATTTTTTTTCACAAGGCTGTGCATTTTATGTGGTTTTTTTTTTTTTTTTTTTTAAGGTTTTGCTGAGTACATTTTTACTGATTATGGTGCAATGTGCTGCTGTGCCTCCTACACTGTATTAACCTGATGAGTTAGATTGTGTTTCGCCTGCTCCTTCCTTTCCTTTTAAGTGATCTCTGCTAATCCTTCCTGGTCTTGGCTGTTGCCTCTCTGGCACCCACTCTTGCTTTTGGCTTAGTTTGCAGGTCCTTCACTGGACGCTCTTGCTTTTCAGGTAGGGCAAGCATGACACTTACAGCAGGTTACAACACTATCCTGACTTTGGTGTTCTGCCTAATTTGGTTGGGAGCTGGCTTTGCACCAACGTGCATGGATCACACCACCCACTGGCAGTGGGAGCTGTGCAATGCTTGGGGTTGGAGCTCTGCACCTGGCAATTGATCAAGGAGAACTAAACAAGGTTGTCTCAGTGGCTCTGGTCTAAGTTTGTAATTGTTTATGTCTACAATTCTAATGCCTTAATTAAACTTTCAGCACATTATTCCATCTTTCATGGTCTTGTTGTTTCACTAGCTCAGTTGCTAATTAGCCTGTATTTTACCCATATTCTGTTTAAACTAAGTTAGATCTGCTTTCCCCAGGTTAGTTTCTGTCTGCAAGGCTAGAATATCTCTGAGCTTTTGAATTTATTTTTGTCTTCCTGGCCTTAATGGCTGGGTTTGGGGATCTTTGTTCCTTCGCTTTGACATACATAGTGGTAAAATACCTTGGTGGATTCTTTCTGATTACTTTATCAGCTCATACTACTATAACGTGTTCATCATTTGCAAGTTTCTAGATTTTATAGCATTTCATGAGCTATTAATTGGACTGCTTCTAAATATTTGCTTCTCAGTATTTTTAAATCTCTAGGAGGCATAGTTTTGAAGATAAGTTATTTTTTTTGCATAGTAATTGCAGCAAAGCTTGAAAATCAGGAATGCAACCAGTTAGCTCTGTGGTATTACATCTTCATAGCTTGAATGTAAAAAATGTCTGTGGTAATAGGTATCTCCTCCTATTTTTTTATTTCCCCCAAATACTAAAATAATTTCAATCTAAACTTCAAATAAATCCCCAGTAATGGTTTCTAGTGGGTGTCTCTACCTTTTACTATTCAGGCTTCTATTGCATTCATCAGAAAACATTGCTCACTTGACAGACTTTTTTCAAGTCAATACCACCTGTCTAGAAATATAAATTTCTAGATAATTATTCATAAATACTAATATGAAAACTACTCTAAAAAAATCATTTTCACAATAAGTAGTTGAATAGGAGCAAAGGGTGCTTGAGGAGAACAGTTATTAGTTTTATCCACTTAATGGATTTTCTTCATCTATTCCATCACATTGATTTAATTCTGATAAATCTGAAAGTTCTTTAAGAATTAAGTGTGTCCAACCAGTCAGAGCTCATACTCAGTGTTCCTGTGGTTTAACTTGGTTTTTCTAAGACACCTTTTGAAGGTGGCTTTTGTAATATAATCATACCTACGCTAAGTCCTTTTCCTCCTTTCAAAAAAAACCTAACATATAATTAACTCACACTGCTTGCTTCAAAGCCTTGCCTGTGCTCATGGAAACTTCTTGTGGAGTGCTTCACAACTCAGTATGAGGAAGAATTACAAGATAGCTTTGGATGCTTTTCCCCACTGTTGCATTTTAACTGAATGGAGCTGTCTTACCACTCGGTGTTTTATGTGGGTTTTGAGGCAGTAAAAACTGGGGAGTTGAATGCTTTCAGTCAGATGAAATAATGTACTTAGCACATAAATGAAATGATCTTACATATCCCAGCTAATGGCTCTAAGCTACCGTTGTGACAAAAGGGGATCCTAATTAATTACTTTGTGTTTTATGAGAATTTGGTTAGCACAGTGTTGGTTTTGAAACAAAATGTGTAGGTGCCTTCGTTTAGCAGATGCTGCACTTCAGTGAGGGGAGAAGCCTCTGAAAGAAAGGTAAAGGTACAGATAATTTTAAGACATGGATTCTGAGACACAGGTGCTCAGTTGGCTAGTTCTAAGAATAAGGTGCATTGTACTATCACTGACCAACTTCACGTTGGAGGTGACTCTTTTGAGCCTCTTTCTGAGATGTCCAACTTGTACCATGGACTCTGCTAAGGATGTGACCCTGCAACTTATGCTTTGGGTTTCAGACTCTTAGGTGCAGAAATATGCACCTAATGCTTCTAATATTTGGTTTCAAGTGGAGATTCCTCAGACTGGTGTTACTCAACATGAAGATCTAATCAGATTCTTATTGATTTATTGCTGGAACAACTGCAGAATTGGTGATTTTTGAGTGTGGTCTGTAAGATTCAGAAATTGCAGAGTTGCTCAGCTGCTGGAATCAATAAAAAAGAAGGAAGACAGTATGGAACAGGAGAAGAGCAAGTTTGCATTTAGAAACTGGTGAGCATTAAGGCTAAGGTCTTTTATCCATTGAAAGAGTTGTATAATGTTAGGTTCCTTTCCTTGTTTGCCTCAGGTCAGAACAAAACACCCTGGAATACAAATAATGCTTTCTTTATATAACATGAAGTGATCTAGAAATAGGAAATCCATTCATTCAAGTTGTGCTTTGGTTTCTACATTGCATGGGAAGAATACCCAGCACCACATATCAGGGAAGTGGAGAGGAAGGTTAGGGTTTGCAGAGCTGCTAAACAACAGATGATTGCTTAACTCTCCGTCTACATTATATATATCAGCTTTCAGAAGTTTCACAAATTTTCTTGCTGTAATTAAAAGTCGCTAACATTTCCGTAGGAAGTTACATAGCAGGACTGAGAAAATGGTAATTGAATGTTCAGAAAGGCTTTGTGTAGCATTTTTGAGAAAACAAGAGGTGTTAGTTAACACAAAAGCAATGGCAAATTCCCTGGGTAAAACAGAATTTGAGGCATTTGGAAATAATATGAGAAAGAGCAACTGCAGTTTCTGTTTGTTCTGTTAAGGAGCTGGCAAATTTAGAGGCTGTCTAATGATTTTATTTTTTTTTGTAATGTAATTAGAGCTGCTGGATAACAGTTGTGTTATTCTGATTAGCCTGAACTGAAAGAATAGAAGCAGTAATACCATTGCTTGGAAAATACCTTGATTGTGTAGGTTTCTTGCTATTCACAAGTTTTGAAAGAGCAGGTTTTCCCAGGAAAGCTGTGTTTAAGAATTTAAAAGCCTTTTCAAGCTGTTTGTGGACTGTAGAAATCAAGGATACTTCTGAATCACTCAGTCCTGGAGTGAGGTTCAGCTATATCTTCACTCCAGGAGGGGATGAGACACCAACCTGCACAAATCCTTCTGCAAGCCTTTTGCTTCGTGTTTTCTGTAGGAGGAAGGTTGGAATGTATTGCTTCATGCATGTGTTCCAACAGGCATCTGATCTGAGGTAGGAAAGGAGAATGAGACTGGAGCAGGTGGATCTCCTTATAATTGCTCTTTCTCCAGTCCAGTGAGCAACACTAATGTGCACCATTTAACTATCAGACAATATGATCATTTGTATTTCTTTATTAACAAACTTCAGAGTATAACCCAAAAGCAACAATTAGGTGTAAAATTGAGATCTCTCTCCATTAGTTTGATGTGTTAGGATCTAATATAGTTTTCCAGTTAATTTGGGTTGTGCTTTGCTTTGTTATTGACAGCCTTCTTTAGCAATTGTTTTATTGCTCATTTCCTTGAAAGTCTGCCTGCGAAAAGCTGTGTAGAAATCTGTGTTTGTAGATAGCAACCACAAGCAAAACATTTTATGGCTGATACATTTTCAACATTTTAATGATTAATTATTATCTTCTTGGCCAGAAATAATAATGTCAGCATCCTGAAAATAAAATTACTTTTGCCAGTAGTTCAGGAAACGAAGGGGAAAGAGCTTTGTTGACTGTGTGCTCTCATGGGCTGGAAAGATCCTATTGTGATAAGCTAAGGTAAAAATCTGGAACACATTTGGCACAATTTTAGAGAATTAGAGTCAGGAAGTAGATAGCTCCATGGAGTTGTATAGAAGTGAAAGGAAGTAAAGCAAATTGACTGAATTTGAGATAGACTGTGAGTTTCTACTGCCACTAGATTAACCTGTTCAAGTATCCTGTTCTATATAATTTATGGCAGTTCGGTTCACTTTGAACTGGAGCTCAAAAAACCAATGGATCTGACTTCCACAATTACATCTGCTTTTCCTTCACAGCCAGTGATAGCTAAAATCTGGCAATCATATTGATACATAGATACACACACACACATATTTCAATCTCTTTTGAAATCTCTTTTCCCTTTTCAGCATCTTTGCTCATTTTCACATCATCTTTTATAAAATCTGTTCTCTAAAATGTCTCAGAAGAAAATATTCCTGGCTAGAACATATCAGAAATTTCATGTGAGTTTATTCTGCATACAATATATCCTTGAAAAATAGATGCATTCTTTTTCCTCCCATTTGACATTCAAAATGCCCTATTTTCCACCTTTTTTTTTTTTTTCTGAAGCAGAATTTATGTGGATACATCAATATTTGGATCACTGGAAGTAAAAGATTGGTTTGGACTTTCTTACTTGTAACTGGTGGCTGGCTGCGTATTGATGTTAGCTCAAGAACAAGCAGTATAGCACTGATGTTCTTGCTTTCCTACTTCCCTGGTGGGTCTGAGACTATCTTGAGAATGCTCTGACCTTTCTTCAAAAGTTTATAATTTTATAGCAGAGGCCATATAGGTTTGAATAACCTCTCAGTGCAGAGAATTCCAAATCTAGGACAGTAACTTCCTATGAAGCAGCAAGATATTATGGAAAAAAAAAAAGAGACCTATCTCTGGCTCCTTCAGCCTAGTGTTGACTGTGTCTGACAGTTAAGAGCTGCTGGGGCATGCTAGCCTTTCTCAGAACATATTTCCAGGACTGGGTGCCTGTGGCAACCTAGGTGTGAAGAGACTGTGTGGGTTGCAAACAGCTTTAGTCACCTACATGTTCAGCACTGTCTAGGCGCTGACAACTTACTTGAAGTCAGTAGGAAAACTTTGAGTCTGTAACAAGTTTTCACCTCAAATTTAGCTACCTTCATAAGACAGACAATCTGTGTCTCTTGTATTCAAATGCTGAATTCCACCCAAGGTGCAAACAAAGGTCTATCTGTGACTTTGCTTGACACCTATTCGATGGCTGATAGCTCCAGTGGTGTTACAGTCATTGTCTCTGCATGTAGGAAAGTGAAGATGTTACAGCCATGATCAGGAATGGCTCTGAAATCTCTATGAAAACCATGCCCAAATACAGGACCTTCCTGCCACTTCTATTCCTGCCTTTCTGCTCTCCTAGAAAGGAAAGAATCAGCTTAGTTAAGATATGAGGCTACAGTTTAAAAGATTTTGTCTTTAGTACTGGTATTAGCCCTTTTGCAGCTGCTCTCCCTTTTTTTTTTATGTTCAGTCTTGTCTGTGTGCTGAAGGACCCTCTCTCAAGTGGTCATTACAAGAACTGTTGTGAACTGGCTCAGAGATCTGGCTTGGTGATCTGGTTCATAGTGCAGCTGCACATGAAGTTGTCTGTGTGGAGAGGTCCTATGCTGCCATGATGGTCATGAGGGGGAGCCCACTCAGCAGTGATGCAGCAGGGAAGGCATTCCTTAAGCAGATATTGCTATGAAGACCACCATGTCACAATACATCATTTGAGTAAAGGCTGAGGGACTCCTGGGAAAATCTTTTTGGAAAGGTGTTTTGGGTTGTTTGCCTCTTATGCACACTGCATCCCACACATCAGGTATGATCCACACCAGCATCTAGGCTGAGGGCACTGTGGCCTCCATTTAGGCTTTTTGGAACTTGGGCAGGGGACAGTAACACATTTTAAGAACAGAGTTCATTCTGGACTTAAAATAGATTGAAAACATGGCATAGGTGATGAGGTACTCACAGGAGAGAAGAAGCACCTTTGAATCAAATTTTTTTTTGTCATTCTGCATCTGCATTTGAAGCTGTAGTCAACTTCCATGGGGTGGGATCATAGAATCATAGCCTGCTTTGAGTTGGAAGAGACCTTTAAAGGTCATTTAGACCAACCTCCCTGCAGTGAGCAGGGGCAAGGCTTGTCTGCTGAGGCACTTTCCTTCTTGAATGTCACATACATAAAAGGTTATGTGCCTTGCTTTAGAAATAAAGATCTTCCTAAAGAAAGGGCCTTCTGTCAACCAGAGAGGCAGCAGCAGCTTCACATTGGATCTTTTAAATTTTTAAGATTTAAGAAACTGGGGAATAAACTCTCCCTTTCCCATGTTATAAAGGCTTAAAGAGGTTGTGGTTGCAAAGAGGTACCTGCTGTCATCTTGGAAGAGTGCTTGGTGTCAGGTCTTTGGTCTCTAAATCTGTCCCACCCTCCTCAATTAGTTGCTCCTTCCCCAGATGTTGTGATAACACCAGCAAGTTCTCAGCCCTGAGCACAATACTTTTTTCTACTGCACTGAACAGAAGGGCCTGGTTTTACTATCCCTGCTTGCCTCCTTTCCTCTGATTCTCAAGCCGTGTCAAGCTGCAATCCCCCTCTGGGGCCACTTGCCTTTGCTCACATGTTACATTTTCAAGCACGAACTTGAACCCTCCCCTGTCCTTGAGAACTGGCAAAAATACCTCCTTATCTTATACCTCTCAGATCACTGCTTCAGCACTTTGTGTTCTTGAGCAAGGAAAACTGTGATGCTTAAAAGCTTGTGAGCAAGTGTCTCTGAGTGGCCTGTTTATCATGCTGCCTACCATTATCTCCCTGTTTCCTGGTACCCAGTCATCTGACCATCTCATCTTCTGCATTGGGCTGCGACTGTTAGCTCCTAGAGACAGGACACAGTGTTCTGTTTGGGCACAGGGTGGGAAAGATTGATATGAAGAGAAACGTAACAGAATCGGGACTATGTTAGCTTATTATGATTTAAGCAATGAGTACAGAGATGACCTTACTAAATCTGACCCAGCTTTTACACCACCGTCACTAAATGCTAGGTCAAGAGGTTGAGAGCTTGGGACTTTCAGAGGATGCAGGCTATAGCAATGTGCTGATGAAGTTGGTCAATTAGTGGGCTCGGTGCAACGTGTGAGCTTCCTTTCTGCACTGTTGTGCAGGATAAACCTGTGGTTCTGATCTTTCAAAGTAGTTTACAACATTCTGGCAGATCCTCCATTATATGTGTGATGAGGCAATGTGTTCTCACCTTGTGGTGTGTGCACAAAGGAGTGTAACACTTGTGATCCTGATTTGAAACCCGCTACTATCTGTGTTGTAGATGAGTTTTGAGGTCTCAGCTTGTATTTAGATCTTGAATACAACCTGCAATAAAATCTCCACCTCCTCTGAGTTTAATGTTCAGTAAAGACAAGATGACTGAGGGTTATCAGATAGGCCACCAAAGCTAGAACCTCTCAAAAAATAAAGAGAAAAATACTGATTCTGATGCCTCAGACTGGTACTGTAACCACCATCACTGCCCTTGTGACTACCATCCAGAGAGAACTTGTCTGATACCTAATACAAATTTTCTCTCCAAACGTTTAATGTTTTGTTTTCCAGGTGGAATTATCTACATTTAATGCTTATCACTCCTGTTGAGCTATACTGAATAAGTGAAATACATTTTCATGGGCAGTACCATGACTGACTTATATTTTGAGTCAGTTATAGTGCTGGATGGGCATATTGAGTAAATGATTAAAGAGAAGACCTGTGATACTCACAAGGGGAGTGACATTCACCAGGGGATTACATGTGATAATGTTGGCATCTAAACAGGTGTAGTTATCTATTTTCTGAAGGTCCTGACAAACCTGGATGATGTTTGTGAGAGGTGAGGATGTGGGTCCTACTATGCTGGTATGTCTGAAATGAGAGATGTCCTTCAGCCCCTACGCTTTTCCTGGAGGGAGCAGCTCTGGAAGTGCATCTGCTGAGTGAGGAGGGTGCAATTTGTACCCAACAATGCCTGTAGTGGGACAGCTCAGCTGTTCCTACACAGAGAGAGCAGAAGCAGAGAGCGGAGGCTGTAGTGTGCCAGCTGTGCACCACCACACATAGCTTGATGACCTCAGTATTGGCCCAGTTGGGTATCTTTGCTCCACTGCAATACTGCAGTGATGAAATTACTTCTCTCTGTTTCATTTTAAAGTCTGCATTCAGATTTAGACAGAAACTTCAAGTAGCATGTACCTGAAGCAGCCATGCGTTACCCAACCAGCATAATGAGTTAGTCCTTGGTTTAGTGTTTTTTGTGGTTTTTTGTTTTTTTTGTTTTTTTTTTTTTCTGCCTGAGACCAGGGGAAATGAGAACATGATAGGCTTTTTCCAGATGATTAAATCCTGCTAGATCCAGCTCCTGTGGAGGTCTGACACACCATCTTTTATCTCTAGATGAGCTCGAGTTCATATTCAATCTGTGCTGAAGTCACATGCCTTTCCCAAGTTCTGGCAATGATACAAAGATCTGTTGGGAACGCCAGTTATGCCCCACTGAGAAAAAAAAAGTTCACTCATCTTTCTGTGAGCAAGTGTTGTCAATAAAAATACTTTACAAGCATGAAAGTCAATGAGATGTGGTTTCTTTGCTAAATGTCCAGCTTAGCAGAGAAAGATACCTGCCAGCTAAAGCCAGCAGAGGGTCATAAATTACCCAGGGTATCTTAAAATAAATGCCAACACGATTTTAATAGAACCCTTAGAAATAGAAGTGGAATTTAAACACCATTAGTATTAGCCTTTATTTCTTGAGCTGATAGAGTGCAGCCCAGAAGAAAGCAGGTGTTGCAGCTGAGGTTTTTCAGTGAGACCAAAAGATGTAGCTTCCTAAGTCACATTGAAAGGCATTAGGATTGAAGCATTTTAATCACTTTAGGGATCTTCATAAATGATGGTCTAAGACCTTTTCCTTTGGATTACAATGCCATGTCTCTGACTGTTTTGTTTCTTCCCACAGAGCAGTTAGTAGATGACAAAGGTGACTTGCGTAGTCATTTGTATGAAATGAAATGAGTGCACTGCAGATCTATCATCCCCATGACATTAATTAAGGCCTAAAGACTTTGGTCTGTCACTAAATTCCTCCCCCTCATGAATTTACAACATACAGCAACCTAGAACTCTGACCTAACATACAAGATTACTTGGATTATTTTCTATGTTTCTTCTGTGCTTTTCTTTGTTCTTTTTACATGCAAGATTATCACCAGGATATGCTGTGCATTTAAGATTAATTATTACTCTTTGTTTAAATTGTGGCTGAAATCTGTGAGCCTGGTTGCAATGAGTCTTCTTAACTGTGGTCAGAATCTGCACATACAGGTAGAGAAACTAAGCAAATGTAATGCACCTGGAAACAGGACTAGGATCATCCATTCGAGCTGATCCCTGCCAAGCCTTAGTAGTTATTATAGTCAGGACAAAAATATCTCAAGGGACAGTGGGATCAGGTATAGGATTAGGTTTTGCTGCCTTAAATTTAATGTCTGAACACAGAATTGTCTGTGTGACCAATACTTGTGTGGCAGATGCTGCACCAAATCTTCTCTCCTGGAGTGGACACAGTGGGCAAAGCTTGAGACCAGAGGTTTTGGGGGACTGTGTTTTAACATTTGGGTGCTGAGCTACAGTGCTCTTCTGAGATTACTGAAAAACAGTGCAGATTAAATTTATCTTGGCATCTCTACGCTGAATTGTTTCTTTTCTGAAAGTAGGACCAAAATCTTGGCAACAGTAAATAGCTGTAAAGTTCAGGACCACAGCCTTGGCAGCAATCTAAGTTCAGAATATCACAAACTGGGATGATGTAGTGTCTGAAGATAGATCATGGACAGCTCACACGCATTAAAGATGATTTTTCTTGTCTTCGTTGGCTTTGAACTCCTTGAAAACCTTTCAGAAGATTTGCAAGTTATTTACTAGCATCTGTTTTCACATGGTAAACTTCTGCTTTATGCTCAGCCTTTAAATAGATATTGATTAGTTGTTAGCACTAGATGTAGTAAGCATTCTTGTTTTAAGTACCAATATTTAATCTCATCTGTTTAAATACATTTTCACATGCCTACTTGTCTAATAGATTTAGTGTTACTGCAGGATATATTTAAACATCTAAGGAAATAATAAAACAATTACTCCAGCTTCCTGGGAGGCTAAGATATCTAAAAAAAAAAGAGACAGAGAGAGAAGGCATCAAGAAAATGTCAGTTTTGTGCTCTGAACATAACTTTGTGTATGTTTAGTTTAATCTGGCTGAGGAAGACTGTGTCATTGGTGGGAAAAAAAAAATGTTAGAGCTACTTCCAGTTTAATTAAATGAAGAAGAGAATGTCCTTTAAAATAAAAATCTAGGCAAGAAGAGGTCTATAGACAAATAGTTGAGAACAGCTGATTTAAGTAGTGAATATCCAAGTAGTTCCCAAGTGGAAGTTTAATGTTATGAATGAACACATTATTTTTCTCTGCTCCACAATCCAAATGCAAAATCTGTGATTTATGTTGGGAAGTGAATACTGATAAACTTGGATGAGTAAAAATAAGGTTTGGTGGTTTTTGTTTTTTTTTCTTTACTCCTTCCATGTTGCTAAAAGCATAAATCAAAATGACACTGCTGTTAGGCTCTAGATTTCAGTGGACCTGCTTGATGTGAGGTGAAAACATATTCCAGAGTTATGAATTTTCTCTGTCAGAAGCATATAGGCCTAGACACTTTTAATGATGCTTCTCAGGCCTATTACTACTTTTGTCACAAATTCTAATCCGTTTCATTTCACAGTCTAGTTTAAACTTTGATTGCTAGGAGATATCCCCTTACAACTCTGGTGGTGGTTTCCACCAGCTCAGCATTTGCTGGGTTCAGTAGGGTGTTAATCTGGAGTGTGTGTTTTGATGATTTCAAAGGTTGATATTTTCACTTATTTCCTTTTGTTCTGTTCTCACACTCTTCTGTTCAGATCATTATCCATCAAAAGGCATCAGTTCACCTGGATTTGAATTAATGATAATTTGCACAGAGACCTTTTTTGCTCATCAGTGGTCATAGCATACAAGTGGATTTGCCTCAATTTTTGCTTTTGGTTGGCTTCAGGTTCCTCAGCAATCTAAATATTAGATGCAACCTCATGAATGCCTTTAAATTGCTGGAAATTCTTAACTGAAATCTTGCTATTTGTATTCAGACCTTTACCCGATTCTCTTCTTGTTTGTTTTAGCATAGGCAAGCCAAAGAAACCAGTTCTAGTAGCAAAGTGAAGTAACGTAATTTTTAGGTCAAGGCTAATAGATGACTGTTCTGTATCACTCCAACCTCACCATTCTTCTAAGTAATTTCCTTATTAGACATTACCAGGGAAAATCATCAGCAAAAATTCTGCATGGAATTTGGCAGGCTGTCTTAACTGTAGTTTTACAATTGCAACAGCATTAAAAACCACACTGGGGTTATAATGAGCATAAAAATGTTTATTTTCTGTTTACACCAACTAGTACACCCTTCAGTGTCCACTTCTAATGACTGTTCTCTCACTGACCTCTGTGTAATGATTGCATCAATGGAAACAAATAATATTGCGTCTCCTAAAATCCTTACCCCATTTTTTTTTTTCATGAGGAAAACTGCCATCTAATGGAAAAGGAATTGACAGTTCTGCAAATGCCAAAATCCCTTCATCTCTGTGTTGGGATAATTTTGTTATTTAGCAGTGTTCTTTTAAATTTTTTTTTTTTTTCTGTTTTAATTCCTTTTGTCTTCCTCACATCTGTTTTCTTCCCTGAACTTCTGTGCAAGCTTCTTGAATTTATTTTCCCCAGCCCCTAAAGCTCTGTTGGCCTGAAAAGCACTGATTCAGGATATTGCAGTGAGGTGAGTGGCACCTCCAGAGATCTGCCCATCCCTAGTGACTCCATCGTTATTACTGTCTTTGATCCCTATGGAACTTGCTTTAACTTACTAGAGACTGGTCATGAAAAAATGCTGCTGCTTCCTTCTCATGCTTACATGTCTGAAATTGAATCTACTCAAGATCACATTGTGTTGATGTGTTGAGTCTTGAAATATATTCCCAATTTGTCTTCTGAGTGTGTTCAGCTGTTAAGTCAGAGCAAATGTGAAGCATCAGAGAAGATAATACAGCTACTAAAAAAGTGCATCGGCAACCGATCTGTAATTGTCCTGAAGTGGCTTTTTGAGAGCTTTTAAGAGGAAATTACATAGCCAGAATCACAGATTGCAAAAGAAAGGTGGGTATTAACATTGTTTTGTTCAAAGAAATTTGTTAAGATGTGCCTCAGGATGAACTCACCCACAATATGCGTCACCCAGGGGCTGGCACTTAGAATCATAGAATGGTTTAGGTTGGAAGGGACCTCAAAGCTCATCCAGTTCCAACCCCCCACCATAGGCAGGGACACCTCCCACTAGAACAGGTTGCTCAAGGCCTCATCCAACCTGGCTTTGAACACCTCCAGGGAGGGCGCAGCCACGACCTCCCTGGGCAACCCATTCCAGTGTTTCACCACCCTCACTGTAAAGAACTTCCTCCTAATATCCAGTTAAAATCTCCCCTCTGTCACTTTAAACCCATTACCCCTCGCCTTGTCTTGAAAACTGAAAATTTGTAATTATGCCATAAAATTAAAAAATCCTATAATTTCCTCATGCATCCAACCCCACCTCCCTTTTCCTTTTTTTTTTCCTTTTTTTTTTTTTTTTTTTTTTTTTTGCTCTTATATGGCATGGTCCTCTAAGAAAGAAAATTGTCATAGACACAATCTGATGATCTGAAGCTTATCTTCAGTACTTCATCCTTCCTTTTTCTTATTCTTTTTCATTGTCCATTCACCACAGCAGTTTTCTCCATTTACAGATGTTGCTGTTAGTTCTCTTCTTATATTGCTCTAACAGGTCTGGAGACATTGCCAGTTCACTTTTTCTTCTTTTCCTGATGTAAGCATCTCAACCCAGTGGTTCTAGAAGACAATTAATCCTGACTTTTTGTCACCATTACTATAAAGTAAGGTTAGATACCTGGTTTTGACTAGACACCTAACTTTCAAACACTGTGTATATACTGTGTATACGTGGAAGTAAAAGCCTCAAGCTACCTGCTTTTGGCTGCCAAAATACTTCACCAGCAGCTGATTTATGTGTCCTTACATGGCTTGCTCTCATGAGTGAAGAGTCCTTTCATTTAAAATTACAGAGCCAAATCCTTAGTGAGCAGCCATCAGGTAATGACAGGATATCAGTTTGTTGCAATTGCAGATACAGCCATAAACAAAATGTGTAAACCATTCCTATAGTTTTAAAAACCACCTCTTATATTTGAGGGTTTTTTAAATTCTAAATTAATTGAATGGAATGAAAAAAATCAGTTTCTTCTCTTTAATTCTTAACATGTATTGAAACCAAATCAGATTTTTTTTCTACTTTGAATCAGTGTGCTAGGAAAATAAATTCATGCAGGGAATAAGATTAGAGCAAAAATTAGAACAACAAAAAAACCCAACCAAACAAACAAAAAACCACCAAGAAAACAAAACAAACAAACAAAACCCAAAAAGAAGTAAATGCCCCAGAACTATTTCACTGACTCTTTCCACGCTGAGGAACTATACACAGCCATGCAAAGGATATGGAAATACAATCTTTTCATGTCAGGATGAGGAAGCATTTTACATCAATGCTGCCTCTGTGAATGACAGTGAAGTGAGGAGAGTGATGGCAGCACCTTCAGCAGTTGTGACTGCACATCAGGATGGCTGCTGGAAGGCAAGTAAGGCAGAACAGGTTGCTGTTAGGCCAGGTTTGACTTTGTTGCTAACAAGCTTAATAAGGGTGAAATAAATGAAGAGGAGAGTATGATCTCATTATCTAAGAGAAGATGAATTACTGTATTCTTTCCGATAACTGCGGTGTTTCAAGTGCATGGTGCAAGTAGATGCCCAGCAACAGGCTGGGGGCTTTCTCCTCCCTTGTGTGGGGTACCACAGGTGAGAGTGTCTTCCCAAGGGGAAAACGTCACATGCAGATGTGACGCACAGCCCTCCTGCCCTTGAGAGGGGAGAACTGTTCTCCTGAGCTGAGAGAAGCTGAACAGGAGCAGTTAAGAGAGTCAGATAGGTTCACAAATGAGCCTGCAGGGACTTCCATGCTTCCACTCAGAGCCTTGAGTGGATGAGGAGGATGTAAGTTTCAGGTCAGGAGGGCTCTCAGATCAAATCCAGCACTCAGCTGGTGCCACAGTGTCTTCCTGTCCTGCGGGCTCGAGATGGTCTTCAGGGCTTGCAGAAGCAGGTGGTGGAAGTAGGAGACTTCATAAGCCTGTGGGTAGCTGAGTTTGCTGCACTGGAGAGGATCACACAGTGTTTTTCCTTTGGGGTGCAAATGAAGCAGAGCTCACAAGCTTTTTGTTTCCTTTGATTATATTAGTTTGAGGAGCAGCAAAAGAGCCACTAACCTTGGTCTATGTTGGTACCACTGACATGAAGGGCAGAAGAAAGCCTCCACACCAGATGCTGGGCAGGAAACTGGCCTCCATGACCTTTGCTCTGAAATATTACCAAGTCCAGTGTAAGACCCATGAGATGGGCACAAATCCACAATGTCAGGGCATGGCTGACTCAATTATGTAGAGAGGAATTTAGTTGTACTAGGAACTAATAAATTTTCTTTGGGAAAAGAAGACTTTAACCAAAATGGAGCCTGACTGCTGCATCTGAAAATTAAAATGTTCATAGAGGATTAGCTAAGCTAGAAGCAGAGGAAAAGCTGACAGGCATTGAGGAACACTTGGTTCAGTCTGATGCAGTCCTCAATGAGGATGTGGCTAATATTCAATGAACCTCCAAAAAGGCCAGGAGGAACATAAATAAAGAGCCATGATAATGGAGAATGCAAATCAGATTGCTTACAGTGCCAGCTGAGTAGCATCTGCAATACCAAGCAAGGCCAGAAGTTATGGATGCTTCTACAGCAATAGCAGAAGCCTTAAAAATAAAATAGAAAAATTGCAAGAGTTGGCACCAGTGGCAAACCTGACAGGAGACACATCACAGAAGCTGGTTGGAGGGTGGCAAACAGGTTATTACGATGCTAGGACATCGATTTTATAGACAGCACAGAGGATATTAAGGTGTGGGAGAGTCACATTACAGAAAGGATAATGCTGAATTTAAATGCAGTAAAATATTCTGGGAAAAGAAGCACACCGAGGAATCCATGTGGATGAACTTCAGCTCTTTAATAGGGAAAATGTAGCATTATCTTTAGTGAAACTGAAGAAGCTGCAGTTATGGCAAGTCAAATGATAGAAGATTTTAACTCTCTAGATATAGCTCAGTGCCTCTTCAGTATGCAATGTAGAAAGAAAGTTTATTTTAAAGCAATAGAAAGCTTCTCCCTGCATCAGCTTTCCTCAGAATCTGGGGGGAAACCCCAGGTATGGAGAAACATGAACTTGGTCTTGAGGGATGCACAGGACTTCCCTCAAGAATTGCTAATGAGTGAGCTGCTCTGTAACCAAGATCACAACATAGTTGGAGTTGATTTTTTTGGATCATGAGAGAAAGAGATGAATAAATCCAGCAGACAGATATTCAATTTCAGGAAAGAGCACTAGATTAAAAAGGAGACAGTAAAAGAACCCAACCAAACCAACAATAAAAAATTCAACTAGCTGACTGAAAAATCCTGTAAGGAATACTTCAGCAAGCAAGAGCCTGGAGTATATATTGCAAGCCCAGTTAAACTGTGTACTGCAATTCCAGGAGAAAATGAAGTCATCAAATGAAATCTCTTCAAGGCTCAAGGGAAAAGCTATCATAGCAAATGATAGCAAATGGAGAAAGGTTTACTATCTTAAGGAAAAGAATGGCAGTTAAAAAATGGAAGGCCTGCACAAAGGAGGAGAAATAAAAAAGGCCTGTAATGCATGGCAAGTAGACAAAGAAACAGAGAATTAAGAGGAATGAGTATTTGAAGAGTATATTAAAAAGGTGTGCAGCCTGGTGTGCCAGAGAAGTGGTGGTTTAGCAAACCCATCCTCAAAGGAGGTTCTAAATAGGCAGGTCCTGGGACCAGCAAGCTGGTGAATTTGTCCTCCAGCCCTGCCAAGGCTGTACAGTGTGTGTGTGATAAATAAAAGGTCACTGAGAGTGTGGATAAAGATAATTTATTGGGAAGATGCCAGTAAGGGTAAGCCTCACTGGCCTGGTGGGGTTCTGTTTGTTCCAGTTTATTTTGTGTGCCAGTGACTGTCTGGATAAAGGGGATCAAGTGGTCTATTTGGGTTTTCTAAAAGCTTCTGACATGGTTTTAAACCAAAGTCTATTGAGGAAACTAAACTGCTTTAAGGGTAAATAAAAGGTTCTTTTGTGGATTGAAAGATGGTGAGATAGAAAGCAGCAGGTAGGGTTCAATGGTCAGTTTTGAAGTGGCCAGGTCCTTAGGGGAGGTCTTTAATGAATCTGTATTGGGACCAGTTTTATTCAAGATCCTCGTCAGTAATCTGGAAAAGGAAGTAAATAGTGAATTTCAGAGATGATAATAAGCTATTTTGGGAAGTGAAATACCATGCTGGTGGTGAGGATTGTCAAAAGGACCTCAGTGAGCGAGCAGGTAAAAAAGAAATAGGTAAACTTCAGAGTAGATGGCTGAGGCAGGAAAAATAATCCAGGTCATGTTTATATGATGCTGAGCTCAGAATTGGCAGGTACAACTCAGGAGGGCAATTTCATTCATCGTTGGCAGCTGCCCACAATTATCTGTTCAACAAGGAATGGCATCATCAGGAGAGTTTTGAGGACAAACCACAAAGTACTATTTTGCTACTAGTCAAAACGTCAATGTGCCCCTATCATAAATCTCTGTATGCATTTCTGGTCTCTGCATCTCAGGGAAGTCAATGGAGTTAGAGAAAGGGCAACTAAAAGGAGTAAGGCTGTAAAGCAGTTACCTTACTTGGAGACACTAAGGAGTCTGGGAATTCAGTTTGGAGAGAGAAAAACAGAGTATGAACAAAATTTGCATAATCTAAGGGTAATGAACAAGGTATATGTGGGTTTTTCACCCAAGCCCACCATGCTAGATGAGTGGGCAATAAGGTAAGTTTAAACCAGACTTTGCAAAGTACTTTTTTATACAGAGGAGAGAAGACTTCTAGAAACTCTTGCAAGAGAAATTTAAGGAGACGAGTATTATCAGCAGGACCATAAATGAATCATGGGGAAAGTTATGAAATCTGGTCTAGAGACAGACACTAAAAGAAACAGGCAGGGAAGTGCTTAACTTGACTAAGACGGAGATTTGGGGTGCTAGAAGTCACGAAGAGAAAGGGACTGTAGCTAAGCACCATTACTCTCCCAAAACAGCACCTCTTATTGCCTCTGTCAGAGACAGAGTACTGCCCTGAGTGGGCTCATGTTCTGACTCAGGATGACATTTTTTCTGTCCTTACAGTTTGTAAGTTTACCTCAGCTTTCGAGAAATATTCTTGGTCTTTTAAGATTTCTTTCTCTTCTTTTCAATAACTACTTCAAACCTTCACTAGTAGGACCCAAGACAAGAGTGGAGATTATTTCCACACAATATTTTACAAAAAGGGAAAAAGGAAAAAGAAGGGCATTTATCTGAAAAGCAGTGGAATGGGAAAGAAGAAAGAAAGCAAAACTTTCCTACCTATTTTGGGAACATTTGCCATGCTCTGTGGTTATTTGATCATCTGTGCCATTTCACACAACATTCTCAATAAAATGGTACCAAGAGTACCTTTACCATTGACTGTCCTCACTTCCTGCCAACAGGTTTCCATCCAACACCTACACATTATGAAAGCTTGTGCCTTTGGGGCTGATCAACATAGAAAGATTTTAGCAGTTCCTCATTCAGCAGCATAATAGGATTGTATGATTCAGGGTAAAAGCAATGCAAAGACTCAGAAATGCAAGTAAGCCCACCACTAGCAAGATTAAGTATACTTTGAGCCAGGCTCAAAATTATTTCAAAATTAATGAGCCAGTTTAAAAGGTCAGGAGATTTTTAGAGAAAGCAAATATGATGGTTCTTATGCCATGGCACCGGAATTTTGCAATCTGATTAGATCTTTAAGCTTCTCAACAACCCCTTAGCATTGGGACACTTCCTTTTTAATGAAAATGAAGCTTCTCATTGCTCCAGGAAGTGAGGCTATAAAGAACATGACAAAAACCCAGGGTGATGGCAACAGAGACAGCTGCTACCTGACACCTTAAAAGATAAGAAATGTTTTATGCAAACCTGCTCTCAGCCAGCCAGAGAATAACTTTGAGTTTTCAAATATGATTAGTTCCGCTAATACTCAGTCCATAGATCTTCAGGGCAGCAGAAAGAACAGAGACGACACAACCTTTCTCAGAGGGTACATGTGCTAATACTTTCTGCTTTAGTGCAAACCTGCACAGATTCACTCACAGCTTGTACATATTTGCATATGCAAACCTTTAAGCTCCTGGCTGTGATTTTGGTTTCTTTACATGCACACATTTGCCCAGTTCCAATGTTCTGTCCTGCTTCTGTGCATAGTTTTCTTAAATCTTATTCATCGTTTGGATGCATACTGTAAGAGAAAAGAGCAGGAAGTAAGCTTTGCAGAAGGGCAGACTGGTTTGACCTTTAGGTGCACAGGTACATTTACCATCTCTTATAAATATATTAGCAAAGGAGATGTTGCAATTTTGTGTGTCGCTGGTTTCACAGGGATGGCAATGAAGCAACTCATGACTTACGTCAATGAAAGATGATCACGACTTTTACTTTTTCCTCTCTTTGTACCAAACCCCATAATAGGATTTAAACAAAGGCAACCTTTCTTCTGAAACCAACCCCTTTCCCACTCCTACAGGCACATTTATACATGCGTAAAATCTCTCTGGACAATTATTTACTACCTTTCTTGCCTTTAATCACACACAATCTGCAGATTAAAGAGAAGAATGGTTTCAGGAAGTGCACCTTATTAATCCGGAGTGACTAAGGGCCATTTCTGTGAAACCCAAAGCTTCCAGAACAAATTAAAGACTAACACCAAAATGAATAGTCTGTGCTCCTAACAGTGGGTTCCAAAAGACAAAACAAGTAGTTATTATGAAAATTGCTTTCAGGAACCCTTGGAAGAAGTTAAAGTACTTACTATTTGCATAAATGTTCATTGAAATGAAAAAAAGATGCAAGGAGTGCTTTGTATTTGTTTTCTGCTGCTTGGACATTAGAGGGTTGTATCACTGTGAAACATCTTAAAATGAGAGGTCAAGTGAAGGTTTTGTCTTCACCTCCTGTATAGGGGATGTTGGATTTACACTTGGCTTTTGTATAAAATTACCCTTTGAATACTGATTGCAAACTGTGCTTCTTGTTACGAATGGTGTATAGACTGGACTAAACCCAAAGTCCTGTTGAAGTCAGTGATACTTCTTAGATTGGCTCAAAAATTGCCCCTCGTGCTTGGAACGCTAATTCATTCAGTTCTGAATATTCTGAATAGCTGACAAACTCTTTTATCTTGTACATTACTTTAGTGTTAGACTCACCTCCTTTGCATATTCCAAATTAATTCAATTTCTCAGAAGTCCTGCATTGTCTTGAGAGAAAAGATAAACTGGAAAAGAAAGGAGACTAATAAACATATTTAAGCCTGTCCGAGCTATCTTGCAATTGGAATCAGAGTAATTTACAGGACAAAATTAATCTACTATCACACAAGATGGCTTCCATTCTGGGCTACATTCCTGGAAGCCTCCCAAGTGAAATGCCTGAAAAGTGCAAAAGCAAGTTTGTCTATTTAAAGCAATCATGTATGTCTTTGGGGGGAAACACAACATGTGTGTGCAAGATGGATATCCATAACTGAGTGCAGTGTTTGACAAGGGAGGAGACAAAACAGGCAGTGCTTGGGGACAGAAGGGCTAAGTCAAGATAAGCAGAATACAAACATGCAGCATAATACAAGAGCCAGGGGAAGGCTGAGAGATGAGGACAGTGTTCAAGATCATGTTGAATGGGGCTTTGAACTATCCAATCTAGCAGAAGATGTCCCTGCTTACTGCAGGGGGATTGAACCTAGATGGCATTTAAAGGTGACTTCCAAACCAAACCATTCTGTATGATTCTGTGATATTTCAAGTCACATGCCAGGACTATCCAAAAACACAATGAGGGATGATGTGTATACCCAGGACGCTAGAGAAAAAGAAGTCACAATAGTAAGCATGAGAAAAGATGACTGGAGAAGTAGAGCATTGCCTGTCACAGAGTGACACACATAAATATTCCAGTTGTTAATTAGAAAGGTTTCAGCAGAATCCATTAGCATCACATTACATTTCCATCAGCCATACTGTGGGTACCATGGGTGGTATAACCAGTTACTGATGCTATGAGAAATCAGACAGATGTGAAAAATATTGGTAGAGTCTGAAATTAACTTTCTAGCCAAGGATCATAAATATGTCTTAAATGTTATACCTGCAGTGGTCACATTCATTTAGGGAGAACTTAGTTTGCGTCTACATTTATAAGTAAAATCATATATTTTCAAAGTACCAAATAGGCAAATATTTTATATCATATATATACTTTATCTCTTGTTTAGATATAGTCACATACAGTCATTGAATAGGCAAGTAGAATTCCATTTTTAATAAAGTTTTCTAAGTAAGTTACCACTCAGTTAAGTGAAGTAACCAGAGCTGGTAGCCAGGAATTTGTCATCTCCTTCGCACTGGGATCACAATGGTCTTTGTTCTGCCTTCAAAGGTTTTCCACATATGGAACTGATTCTCCTCTTAGATCAGGCTATTCAGGAGAGATTTCATGAAGCCCATGGACTTACATGGTTGTGCGGAGAAGAAGAGCAAATTCAGCTGACTCCATGAGTTGCTAAAACGATGTGAAATAAAAATCTCCGGTCAGTGGGGAGACTGCAGCATTTCAACATCCGTTGTCATGGCAGATTAATATAATCAAGACTTTTGATTATATATATAGAACTATGTTCTATATAGATATTCTATGTATAGAACTTTTGACTGCAAACTCTTCTGAAAAGCCTAAAAATTAGTGTCCCAGCACAAGCAGCTGTGAGTTGAAAACTCGAGAATCTGGCCCCTGCTTTAATACCCTGATGAGAAGTGAAAGTTCTGGGAAAATCTGGCCTATGTTGTCGTTCTGAATACTAAAAATACATCTTTATATGTGCATCTCACGTCACTTCTGTATTTAACAGTACCCAGTGCAGCAATGCCACCATATGGTGTAGTCCTCTTAGTTATATCAGTATTTAAATGACAACACCAAGAGGAGCTCGTGGAAACACAGCGATCATGAGTCAGTTATGTGGATAACAGTGCCAGCTCCAGATATCCTCAGCGGGAGAGTGGGAAGTGCCCGAGGAAATTCATTGCTTTCTAACACCTTCCCCATTACTTTCAAGCTCCTGATTTCTGTCTGTAGGGTTCATCAGCAGGATCACATCTCTTAGATTTTGAGAGACATGCCTTGGAATAAAACAGGCCACATGCAATTGAGCAGGTAAGAAATACATAAGACAGTGTAGTTTGGACTGAGTAGTTTCTGTCCAAGCATCCCAGCTCCAAGGATAGAATATTTCTCGGTGTGTAGGAACAGTGTTGTGCTGAGATTCTTATCAGAGTGCATCCAAATTTTCTCCTGAGTTTTTTGGGTGGGGGTTTTTTGGTGTTTGTTTGTTGGTTTGGTTTGGTTTGTTTTTTGTTTTTTAATGAAGCACACATGCAGCATACAGCATTTTACCATAAAATTTCAGGAAAACCCCTGAACATAAACTTCATACAGTATATTTCTCTTCTTTACTCTGTATGTTATAATTTCTAGAAAGGTTTGAGACCTGAAGTTAGACCTGTTCTGTTTTGTACTGCTCTGGCATTGCTTGCATATGCGACCGTTCACAAAAGGTGAGCCCAGTACTAGATACAAAATTTCCTTAAAGTTTTCACATTGAAAGATCACATCAAACTGCACTAATTCCCCTGTCCTGGACAGCTCCAGTTGGAGTATCCACTCTACACTGAGTTCCTTCTTCATTTGCAAGTAGATAGTCCATTTTCTACTCTTCTCCTGAGGTGTCATGGAATTTTAGAACAGGTCTAAAGGGTACTTACACTTAAGATTTCTTTTGCAATGTGCTGAGGCATCCTTTGCACTGAAAGCTGATCTGTTAATGTACTCTAACAGTTATCATGGACTCCTTCCAAAGTACATTAATGTCAGTGGAAGACTCACAATAAACTCAGTGAAATCCAGATCATATTCTACTTCCTTCTTAATACTTCATGGATGAATAGAAATAAATAAGCTGTTCTCACAAGTATTTCCTGGACTCCGTTCTCAGAGGTGCCACACCACTTGTTTCTGCTGAGAGCTGGACACCAAATAGCATCTTAGTAGTTCTGGCACAATGAAATCATGAAACTCTTTCTCACTGAGAAAACAACACTATTCCTATAACTGGGTGTTCATTTCTCCTCCTTAAGAAAACATATTTAGGACCAAAGATTCTTAAATGTAGATGAATAAAGCATTTAATAGCAAAAAATTACCCCCCCCCCCTTTGTTTTCATACTTACGTCCTCTTCTTGATTTACCTGTTGCCTTTCTTTTAAACATACAGATCCAAGGATGAACATTTAACATTTGCTAGCATATAACTATAACCACACATCATGTGGAAAAGCATTTAAAAAAAATAAAAATAAATCTGTGTATCAAGAGTCTAACAGCCTAACAAGGTCATGAACTGATTCTGAGTCTGTTCCTAGAGACTTGTGAAAAATAAAGTTCTAAAAAGATTTAAATCCTTGTTAATCCTGGTATCATTAACAGTGAATAGTTTGGTGAAAATACCTTTTGTAAATATACCAAGACTTAAAAGATTGTGTGGTTTTTTGATATATGGCATTCACCAGCAGTTGGAGCTGAAACATCACAGAGGGAGAACAGCTGCTCTCATGGGCAGTTAATACTCATATCTTTCATATCCAGAATCTAGAATTACTGCTTTGTGGCTGACCCTCCATAACAGCCAAATCATGTATCAGTTTATCCCTGTAACACGGCAATAACAATTATGTATTTGAGTGGGGGGGGGATTTGTTTTGTTTTGGTTTTTGTTTTTTTTTTTTTTAATGGTACTGAGTAATACAAAGAGAATAAATGTATCCAAGCACAGAGAAATGGAAAGAGGCTGAGACTGCTGTGATAAGGGTACCAGCACAGTGGCCACCTCTCTCAATAACAAAAACAATGCAGGTGTCTCAATAATAACAGAAGTGCAAGAGGCATGACAGAAAGTTTTCACTAGGCTTTTGAAATGGTGAGAGACTGAGTATTTCTCTTCAGTTATCAATAATTTGATTGAGATATATGTATAATGCCTTCAGACTTAATTTATTGCATTAAATAGTGGATGCTAGAAAGGTCTGATACAGACCACAGGACTGTGAAATAAAACTGGGTGGATCTAGATAGTCTGTGAATGAGAGCATTAAAATTCAAATGGCATTTTCCTGGGAGCAACAGAGGGTTTAGATGAAGTTTATTTTCTGAATGTCTTAGCTTCCTTAAGATGACTTAACTGCTAATGTTGAAAGTGGTGACTGAAGGCAGTTAGGCTCAGCTGGTGTCACATGGCTACGTATGAAATGATTGCTTAAAGCTATGCTTTAGTTCAGATGATTGAACCCAATAATTTATACTGCAGTACCCTAGATGCTGCATAATCATTATGGATAAGCAATTTTCAAAGAGCTCCAAATGTTTGCATCTCACAATTACCTCATAGCACAGCCGTGCCTCAAGATCTTCAGTGAGACTATCAAGACTACCTTGAGCTAAGTAATTAGTGGCTATCTAGGAGACAGAACTGCCCATTTCTGTCATTTCTGTATTTTCTTAAAGGCTTAATAATATGTAAGAAGTCTATTTTGACTTTAAAGGACATAAAAAACTGTATCTGCTTAATTTCATTGCATTTTAATAACTTATTAGTTTTGGGAAGATTTTATCCCCATTTTTTTTTTTGTCTCCTGAGAGTTTAGCAATATCATAAACCCAATGTTTATTCAACCTACAGTCAGCACTGCCTTAGAGGATTATAAAGCTGAGTAAACCAAGCCATTATGCCTTTTATTATTATAGCTTTGAATACCAGGGGTTTGTTGCTATCTACAAATTTTAAAAAAAGGTAGACCCTCCTTAGAAAGATTAAGCAGAGTTTGGATAAAGCATCTAGATTGCAGATAGTCCTAGAGTATTGACTTAAGACATTAAATTCATCCTCACAATCAAAAGAAGAAAACAGAAAATTTATGGTTTCATGTCTGGAAAGAGATCAGCAAGCTTCAGTTATTTGAGAAGAGCTTTTCCAACTTCCTGAGCCAAATAAACTTGATTAGGAAAATAAACAAAGGAAAGCAAAGAGATGTGACTGTAAACATCAGAAACTGTTGATGTGAAACAACTCTTGTCACAGGGACTCACTCTGCAGACAGGGAGGATTGATAGGGCTGCTGCAAGCGATCTCTTGGTGTAGTGTAGAGTTTGGTACTTTATGATACTGAGCACCTGGGGCTCAACCTAGCAAAGCTCTTAAGTATGTGCTTGTCCTTAAGCACATACACGCTGAATTGAGGGACAAGTCTGAAGTTTCAATACAGAGAGATGGCATTTTTCAATGTGACCATCATGAGGTCAGGTACTATTTGTCCAGCTAGTGCAATAACCGACTTTTGAAACGATGGAACCAGTTTTGTGCCATTACACTGAAGAAGACACATTTTATCATGAAGTAGCCATCCATTACACATTCAGACAGGTATATGAAGTATAGAAAAAATATATATGTATAAAAATCGAGTGATATTATGACAGCACTGAAGCTGAACTTAAGATTTATAGATGTTAATGCAAAGCCCTCTACTCCTAAGCTGAAAGGCATGGTTTTCATTGCTGTGCTGTTAACAGAGCCGTCAGCCTCTAAATATGATCTACCTATCGTTTTGGAAGGTTACTGGCTGATACTAAGTAGTTCAAACTTATTCTTCATTCTAAGATCCATAAAACTCAAATTCCTGAATATGTTGCCACTTGCAAAAATGTTTTGGACCAGATCCAAAGAGCTTTCTTAGATGAATATTCCAAGATGACCTTTAACTATGTGTTTAGTGTAACAGAGTAAGAGTAGGGTTTGTTTCATGCAAAGCTAATTTAAGATTTTATGGAATTATTTTAATGTGTAAATTCCCATGACATTTTCTATGTTAGTTTCTTTTTTTTCCCCCTGTATATGTGTCCATTTCTCTGGCAAAAATTAGACTGTTTCTTTCAGCTAACTTTTGTGATAGAGTATTAAGGGATTTTAACAAGCTACATAGGCAAGGAATCCGTTATTGAAATACACAAGATAGCAGTGGCATGTTTCAAAATGTAGCCTTATTATCATACCTTAAGTCGTCAGAAAAATGAATATTTTCCTTGGAACATTGCTAGTATTATGTACTTTACAACTGTGATAAGGTTCTTTAGCTATGGCATGCACTGAAAACTGCTGCAAAGAATCACTTCTAGGATGATTTTATAAACACAGAGACAAAAGAAGTAATGATATGAACTGTACCGTTCATGTGCTTACTGAGATTGTGTTCTGATGTACATCACATTACTGACCAGGACATAAATTATGTATGCGTAATGTATCACTGCTTACTTCCTATTATTGTGATATTTTTTGTTGGTTAGGCTTGGGGCTTTTTCATTGTTGTTGTTTGGCAGGATGAGGTTTTCTTAGGAAAATTTCTGTCTATTTCTGAAGTATTTAATTTAGACATAAATTCAGTATGTTAGTCTGTGAGTAGTCTAATTTTCTTTGTAAAAGATTCTATCCACTTACAATGGATAGAACGAACCTCCTCATCCCTAAAGTGTACAAAATAAACACAGAGGAGTAAATCAATTATGATACCAATCGTGTGCTATACAGCTAATAATCATGGTTTGTGCATGCAAACATTTCCTTAATCTTAATTAAAAAGCATCACTTCTGTGTTTTTAAAGAAAATGGAAAGTGCTGTGATTTTTTTAAAAATCACAAATAAAAAAAAAAATAAATTTGTCTTTACTGAAAAAATTCCAAACCTTCTAAAGATTAAAGACTTACAGTATTATTTCAAGATTTTTGTAGCTGCTTCCTGCATTTGTCTAGGAATATATCTGTTATGTCAGTCAAAATAAAGGTGTGAATAGATTCAGAAGAGGAAGTCTCCCTTTGGAAACAATCAAAAGCAAAGGAACCCAAAAAAGTGAGGAGGGACATGTAGTGTTGTGGTAAACTTGTTTGTTGAAGAGAGAACGTAAAGAAGTTGTAAGGCAGAGCAGGACCAGGAACAATTCTCCCTGCTGAGTGTGTATGGTGGCAATGGCAGCAAATTCCACAAGGAGAGCTCCTGGGTATTGTGTCCAGAACATTGCTGTTGGGGTCAGTCTGACAGTAGAGACTGAGTGGTTGAACTTGGTACAAAACCAAGAAGATGCCAGTCAAAGGGCTAGGAAGACGATTAAATAGCTGGAACTGCACAAAAGGGATTTTTATCCTCTTCAGCACTAGAAGTCCTGCCTGCAGCTGAAATGGCTGCCACTATCTTTGGCTGCCACTGCAGCAAAGGAAGGGAGTAGAGCTGCCAAAGTGGCAGAGGTTGCACATAGACTGAAGCTTCCATACTTCTTAAGTAGAATATTTCTCCTGACAAAGTGGATAGTCTTTTTACACACAGTATATGCTATCCTCCACGTACTTTACTTCCTCAGCTGCCTGGCAATACTTCTTGGAGAATAAATACAAGCCATAACCATTTGTCTCTGGACTCTTCTCCCATGACTTTCCACAGTTATTCCTTCTTTTAGCTTTGTTTCCCTTTGTGTGTACATGTTTATTAATATAAGATTTATAAAATTCCATCTGGAAAAACTATCTCTAAAAAAAAAAAAAAAAAACCCAACCAAAAAACAAGTCTAATCCAACTTACTCTTAATTACATGAATCTTCAGTCCCACTTTCTGACAGCTGATATGTGAGTGCTTATATTGTGTCTGATAGGTTGTAATTATTCACTTCCTTTCTGCTGCGTAAAGGTGTTACCAAAGTATCTGCGTTGTCTAAGCATGCTGGGTGGGGTAAGAGCAACTGTCATTTTATGGAAAATAAATCTACAGATCCTGGGTTTATAAATATGTCATAAAAATAAAGGCAACCAAATGTCAACAAGAAAATCTTAAGAGCAATAATATGAATTCCCAGCTCGATCTTTGACTTACTTAAGAGACAATCTGTGCTAGACACTACTTCCTGAAGCCAATTCTCACCATTTTGTATTAAGGAGGAACTTTTACCCCAAATATTCCAGAGCACTGTGAAAAATGCTTTGTGCAATTTCTGAGGAGAAAAAAAAAAAAAAAATAATTCCATCATAGGCTTTGTCTTTGTCTGTAGGTGGGATGGTTTGGGTGACAGTAATGGTGGTGTGATTTGACCCAGATTCATCTCGGAGTCCCAAAATTGAGGTATTTACAGGAAAAGTGTATGGTCTATGAAATAGTGCTACAATACTTTTATTTTATTTTTTTTTTTTTTTCAGTGCTAGAGGACCATTTAAATGTGTATAATCTACAAATATAGGCAGTAAGTATTCTATATATACATATATAGAAAAAATGTATGTAAATTTTCTTCAGTGTTGGTGCTCTCTTAATAGGAATAAGAGGTTTTATGCATCCGACATATTGCTACATATTAAACTTCTGGGAAAGAGGATCAATTTTTTTTTTTCCTCCTCTTCAAAATGAATTCTGGGGTTTAACAGCAAGACTATCAAATACTCCTGCAATATTCATAGTAAATTAAAATGCAGCAGTATTAACATCTGAAAAGTTCTATGGTGAGCATAGAAGTCCCAAGTTTTGTGTAAACTGTATCATACACAAACTTGATAGAGAATATGATGGCAAGAAGAAATAAGTTTGATGTGGTTGATACACTCTGTTAAATTCTGTTATTTTGAGACTCTAAAAATCATTGACTTACAGGAAGAGAGCCTTTCAGAATTGCTTTTTGTTAGCAGTATTGAAAACCCACAGAAGAATGGGGAACACTACTTACACACAAGTTTCTGTGGATAAATTCAGAGCTAAAATCTAACAGAATCTTGTATTACAAAACTATTTCATCTTCACTATCTTTCTGTAATTGCCTGTTATGTACTTACTCTTCAAAGAGTTATTCTCACTGGTTTTTGGTTTTGGTATTTTTTTTTCTTTTTCCCCAGCAAGGTTTGGTAATTGTCCTTTATATTTTACACAATGGAAGTGCTACAGCCCTGAAGTAGCCATTTTACAGCTAACTTTTACTTTCTGAATCACTTCAGCTAGTTCATGAGTGTTATTAACATTTGATATTCTTTTTCTGCTATCTTTTTAAGAAAAGAAAGTGGAACATTTATATGGGCTCACCTTGACTCAGTACTACTCATGATTTTGAATTATGTTCTTCATGTTTATGAGGAGAGAAAATAAAAGCCTTCTGTGTGAAACGGTTGAATTTTAGTGTAAAGTTCTGGAGAGCTGACTTTTTGACTAAAAATAAGACTTTCTGACAATAAAACTCTTATATAAGACCGTCTCAAACCTCTACAAAACTTTCCTCTTCCTCAAGTATGTTTAGACAGCACATGAGTCAGCCCGAAAGACTGAATGTAGTCACTTTCTATGAGGACAGGCAAAGGGAGCTGGGGTTGTTCAGGTTGGAGAAGAGAAGGCTAATAGTGACCTAATAGTGGTCTTCCAGTACCTGAAAGGGGCTACAAGAAGGCTGTAGGGGAACTGTTTGCAAGAGTCTGTAGTGATATGATAAAGGGCAATGGCTTCAAATTAGAGAAGAGTAGATTAGGCTGGATGTTAGGGAAAAGTTCTTTACCATGAGGGTGGTGGAACATTGGAATAGGTTGCCCATGGAGGTAGTTGAGGCCCCATCCCTGGAGATGTTCATGATCAGGCTCAGCAAGGCTCTGAGCAATCTGATCTAGCTGAGAATGTCCCTGCTCATTGCAAGGAGGGATGGACTAGATGACCTGTGAAGGTTCCTTCCAACCCAAGCCATTCTATGATTCTTACCTGCTTACTCATCAGACATTGCTGGTGCAGCTCAGGCACTGGAGCAGATCAAGGGTGGTTCCTCCCCGTGGTGTAGGGTACCCAACCACTGCTGCTGCTGCACCTGTTACTGCCCTTACTGTTCAAAGGAACCACCTACCTTACTGTGCCTCCAACTGCCTGTGGAAAACAATCATGGTTTCTATTTTATCTATAAATGGTCTAATCCTATCTACTCTATTCTAGAGTAGTAATAATCTCAGCTCGGCACTGAGCTAAAGACTAAGGCTAGTTGAATTCTGGGTTGGAGAGATGACTTTGTATCTCATTAACTATATCTGCACAGAACTGAATCAAAATTATATCATGAAAAATGTTCTGTACAATATTCTTATGTATATTGGCAGACAATGTCTTGAGGACACTTGGCAAGAAACTCAGTAGTTAGTGTTTGGAACAAATATTTTGCAGTCATCCTTTGCAATTTTTTTTTTTTGCCAGCTCTAATTATAGACATCATTCAAGAGAAATTAGCACAGAAAAAATACACACCTAAAGCCTTTATAAGCTCCAACACCTCCTCTAACATCTTTATTTGAGAATTATATTGTCAAGTATTGTCATATGTAAATTTTGCTGTATTTTGTGTGCCAATTTTCTATCCCAGTGGCAAATATGAGAGTAATTACCTTGTATAACTTAGGTTGTTTTGTTTTGGTTTTGGTTTGGTTTGGGTTTTTTTGCAGTATTTTGGATTTGTTTAGGTTGGTTTGTTTTGGTTTTTTTTGTTTATTTGATTTTTTTATTCCAGTGGTTGGAACATCCAGTAGGAAACTACAGATCAAAGTTAAAATCTGCTTTTTTTCTTTTTTTCTAGTTCAGTACAGGTATGTGATTTGAGTTCACTTCTCAGAGGCTTTGAGGCATGTGATGCTTTGTCAGTTGATCACCCTCAGGCTCCTTAGTAATGCAATTTCTCACTGAATGCTTATCTGTTTCTTGAGATTAAAAAAAAGTGTGAAAATGTGACTGATGAAGAGCTTAGTCATTTGGAGGTTCATTAGGAAAGGTGTGACACTTTGTTTTCAAAACACATATCAATACTTTGTTTTCAATACTGCACAGCTCTGAAGCATCTTACCTCAAAGTATATACAGAATAACTCTTTGACCACTGTCCTGGGGAGCCCTAAGCAGAGTAATGAAAGACAAGCCTCAATATATTTCTGCAGGATATTTACAACCCTCCAAGGTGATACTTGCATGTCCTTCCAAGGTTAAATAGATGTTTTCTGGCATTTCTGATTTTTTTTTTTTTTT
>VWZI01022744.1:173096-186305 GCA_013396835.1 Psilopogon haemacephalus
AATTTAATTTTATTCTATTTTATTCTATTTTATTTTAATTTTTTTTGTTTTATTTTATTTTGTTTTATTTTGTTATTTTTAGTCAGTGATTGGCAATAAACTAACAAGCCAAATTCAGATGCAGTAGAAAGGATGCAATTAAGGTGAGTATGAGAGCAAGGCCAGATCTAATATGTTAACTTCCATATTATTCTGGTCACCGTATAGATATTTTATGCTTGCTGGAAGGTCACTGGCTTCATACAACTAAAATTCTGACTGAAGCAGGAAAAACTTTTTTATTGGACAAGTATCTTAAGCCTGTGGTAAAAAAAGACTCAAAATATCCCCTTTGGAATCTTGAGGCTCATGTTGCTGCTTCACTCAGCTTCTGAAGCCACAAGCAGTCTATTGAAAACAAAGTGTCACTGATAGGTCAGATGCTCTGTTATTAAATTTCCATGCAAGGGTCCCATGCTAGAATAGTTAACAAGGCTGAAGACATCTTATAATTGTACTGCTTACATGTAGGGCAAATGTAACTCAGTTTCTTCCACAACAGTGACAATATCTGCTCAGAATTTAACAAATAAAACCTCCCCCTCCAAAAAAAAAGCAGCCCAATGTTTTATTTGGACAGCATCAGGCTGCTTTTACACATGGATAAATCTTGCTTTGGTATGGCTGAGGTTCCTCTTTTATTGTTGACAGCAAAGAGTGAGATTTCACAGCCTGGAGCCTGTGGGAGTTCTGTCTTTGACCAGAGTCAAAAGTGTATCAGAGCGGAGGTTATATTCACTTCTGTAAGACACTGTCAGATCTGAGATATGGTCCTTGCTTGGGAAGCTTTTGGTTCAAACCTTCTTTTAACAAAATCAGAGGTCTTTGGCTCAGGATGTCTTAAACAATAGCTCATTGAAGACTTGCTAGGCATGTGGCTCTGATTTGCTTTCTGACTTGCAGGTAAATAGTGTTGCAAAGCCAGTAGTGGCACCAGAGACCCAATAGATTTGCAGAGCATCCTTAAGTAGATGGAAATGTGTGTAAAGAATGAGTATGTATTTGTGAGCTGGGTGGAAGGGTCTGCTGCAGTTGAGATGAAAAAGAGATAGGACCTACAAAAAGCTACTAGCAAGTGAATTTTTGTGAAACTTGGTTGTGTTGTTGTGTTGGAGGTGTATGGTTTTGTTATATAGTAATAATCCACTAGTGGATGTAAACATCCTGGAGAAGAGAAGGCTCTGAGGAGATCTTATAGCAGCCTTCCATTGCATGAAGAGGCCTACAATAAAGCTGGGAAGGGACTTTTTGCAAGGATTTGGAGTGGTAGGATAAGAAGGAATGGATTGAAGCTTGAGGAGGGTAGATTTAGACTGGATATTAGGAGAAAATGCCTTACAGTGAGGATGGTGAGACACTAGAATAGGTTGCCTAGAGAGGTTCTGGGTGCTCCTGGTGTTCAAGGCCAGGTTGGATGAGGCCTTGATTGACCTGTACTAGTGGAGGTTGTCCCTGCCTGTGACAGTGGGGTTGGAATTACATGATCTTCAAGGTCCCTTTGAACTGAAACCACTCTGAGTCTATGAAAATAATGAACTTTCCATTTGTCAGCCTAGCAGTTATGAACATTAGGAAGTTGTGTTTTTTTTTAAATAACCTTTCCAAGGATATCTTTTTGACCAGAATACATATCCTTAAATTACTTTTTTTTTTTTGTGTTGTATTTGGGTTTTTGTCTTTTCAAAATAAAAGAGTGTTTATTTGGAAAATTGTGCCAAGGACTTCCCTTTTGGTGGGACTTGGGCATCCAAAATCCTTCAGGCTGGAAATATGGCAAACACAATTGATGAATCTCTAATTTTGTGTGTATTTGCCAGCAATCCAAGCTCATTTGTGCAGTGAAGAGCTTTTTAACTCAGCTTTCTGTTGAACAGTAGAGGGAAAAGTAGTTCACTGTACTCATCAAAGAGTACATCTTTCATCGAGGGTTTTCAAAGTGCCTCCCAATTAAGCTTTCTGACCCTCTTTTGAGTTAAGTATCACACAGGTGAACTGAACATTTTATTTCAGCTCTTCTATGTGAAACACAGGCACACAAAAGCACTGATCCTGCAGGGAGGTGAACGATGCTCCATGGGATGCACAGAACCTGGTTCAGACCTTGGGTCCTGGAAACAAATGGGACTTTTGAAACAGGTGACTGTAATCACAGCATTGTACATCATCTCCTGCACTTCTGGATGCTGCTGATAGACTCATGCTGCTTGTTGCTGCTGCAGAGAACACTTCTGCTGCTCTCTTTGTGCCTCAAGCACCCCTGTGTGCTTTACCTGCCATTTGATTTGATTGCTTTTCTATCATCTTAAAATTTAGGCAACATTTGACTCTATATCATTAAGTTTGTTTTCAGATGTTGAACAATGTTACAGCATCAGGCAGTTGTCCTGCAAATATATGCATGTGTGTGTATATATATAAACCTGTATTCTGATTCTCTGCTTGCTGTGGAAAGGTATTAGGTAGCATATTTTAGAAAAATCTTTTGGCTCTACCTGGGGAAAACATGCTGGGTTTTGCCAGATGTGCAGTTAGAGTCAGAGTAATTAAAGCAGCTGGGTTTGCAGGTGGTAGGGGGAGAATATTTCTTGGCTTATTCTTGAGAAAAATGGAATTTTAAAGCTCAGCCACATTTTTATCTTGAGGGCTTTAGCCAAAGTCCAAGGCCACGTAGTAGAGTAAGAGGAGTATCATTCTTGTTTATCAAGGCTGTAGAAAACCTGCTTTGCTTTGCAGGCTGTTTCTAACAGGAGAGGTTTTTTTTTTTCTTTTTTTTTCTTTTTTTTTTTTTCATAGTTTCAGAGAATGCTCAGCTCCAAAATTCCCTCACAGCTTTTCTCAAGGTAATTTTCCAGTACTCGATTAGACTTGATTTTCTGCTTCTTCCCTCTCAGCATTCCAGTTGTTTGTCTTCTTTTTCTTTCCAAGGTGCTAATTTTTTATTACCAAACAGTGCTTTCAGTGAATCCCATCCAGGCCCACATATGAACCTTTGTTCCCACAAAAGTTACAGTCCTTACATCTTCTGGCTTCTGTAAGAGAGTCCAATTGCTTCTATATTTTTGGGCAAGTATAAGCAGCTTTTCCAGAAAATATTTCCAAAAAATCTTCAGCCCAAGGGGTAAGAATTGAAGCAGTTTTGGTAATGTAGAATGTGATGTATAGCATGAAGTAACTCAGACAGTGTTAGGATAAACAATTTACGTGCTCTTGTTTAGGATGGCCTGTGGTGGTCTTGGTGAATTGCTGCAGCCAATCAAGTACTTGCTGCTAAAACTTTTAGTCTGGGCTGTATATGTTCCTGCATCTCCTGTCCAGGTTTTTCATACAGAAAGTCGCTCTTGTAAGATATCATATAGATCATAGAATCATAGAATGGTTTAGGTTGGAAGGGACCTCAAAGCTCATCCAGTTCCAACCCCCCTGTGCCATAGGCAAGGACACATCCCACTAGAACAGGTCACTCAAGGCCTCCTTGAACACTTCCAAAGAGGCAGCAGCCACAACCTCCCTGGGCAATGTGTGCCACTGTCTTCCCACTCTCACTGTAAAGAGCTTCCTCCTAACATCTAGTTTAAATCTCCCCTCTGCCAGTTTAAACCCATTCCCCCTCATCCTGTCATTACTAGACCTTGTCAATAGTCCCTTCCCAGCCTTCCTGGCCCATTTCAGATACTGGAAAGCTACTATAAGGTGTCCTTGAAGCCTTCTCCTCTCCAGTCTGAAGATGCCTAAGTTTTTAACTAGATTTCACAGATTTCTGGATTTCATATAGAAATCACTCTAGTAAGAGTGCTTCAGGTGGTAGAAGAAGGAGAGTGCAGATGACCTGTCGGTTACTATTCCAGTGTTCATTGCAATCCATGAAATATCTGTAGCACACAGCAGCACGGGACTATTTGGACTAGATACCAGGAGTGTTCATGTGTGTCTTTAAAGTCAAATTGGTGTGTTTTTTTGTTGTTGTTGGTGGTGGTGGTTTGGTTTTGGGTTTTTTTTTGTTTTATTTTTTTACTTTTTGAAAAGAATTGAATTTAGGGTTTAGCATTTTGAAAGGGAATTAAGAGACTTTCATCACCCAGTAATAACCAGCCTGAATGCAGAAGCATACTTTAAGGAATTCTCAATACAGTACCCAAGTCACTGCTGTAGCTGCACAGCTCCCTCTGTAACACTTAATCGCTATAAACCCTTTAAGAGTATAAACTAGATCAAATTTTCAGCATTTTCATTCAAGCTTACAAAGGCTGAAGCTAGTTTATATCTTCACCTCCCATTCCTGAATAAAGAGAGAAAGCTTTAGAAATATTTTGTAAATAGCAGTTGTTCTGTTCACAAGGCTTGTATCATTCATCCCTCCATTTACACTGCTGCAGTATTTTAAAATTCATAAAGAATATAAGCTATGTCTTGCCAAATCAGGAGAGTTCCCTTTTGTTAAACACACATGTTAGATTAAATGCCTCTCTTCATACACAGCTTATCACGTTAGACAGAATTCATTCTGTCATAAGAGCAGATGGCTGGGTTTGATGGAATGTGCTTCCTTCGAGGGAGAGGATTGAATAGTTTGACAAAATGTATTTTGTGGATGGATTAGGCACAGGAGAGTGAATTGTGTTGTGTTGTCTATGGCAAACACCAATGAATTGATTTTAAGATGTTGCGTATAGAAGGGATTGGAGTGGTTTGAAACATGTTTTATTGATCAAGCTGACTGAGAGGGCTGACAAAAAGTAAAGTGTGTCCACAGAACTCATTCTGTCAATGGGGATGTTTTTCATCTACCTGCATCCTCCACAAATTGTATTTTCTTATATAGTTCATGCGCTCTTATCAGTACAATGCCACTTTCCCCCAATTTCTTTTTCCTCTGACAATAAAAAGTATTTGGTGAAGTTTCTCGCTGTGACAGATTTCACAGCCAGTGCACAGCTCAGCTGCTCCTGTTTGGTGCATCCAAGGGTCAGTGGCAGAGCTCGGGCAGCTGGGCACTTGGGTTCAAACCCCTCTGCTGAAGCTTTCTTCATTGAATTGAGTGAGTAATGTACAGCAGAAACTCTGTGGTGGCCTTTGTTTGGTGTCGAAATGCCTGACCCAGGGGTGCAGTGCAATTCGCAACACCAGAACCCTAGATATTAATTAGACACCTGTAATGCTGTTCCCAAAATCCCAGCTGCTGAGAGAAGAGGCAGGTTAGCTAGAGCATAGGAGCACTTGGAAGCTGAAGACACAGCTCCCAGGCACAGAGCTGTTTGTTGATCCTCAGGAAAACTTTCCAGCATAGCTGCCGGTGTCAGTCAGCTGCCTTTCCTCTCTGGGGAGATGCAGTCTGGCAGCTCAGGTGTTTAATGTTTAGTTGCAGGAAAAATTTGGTTCATATCCACATTATATGTGACTGCTCTGTGAATTACCTTGGAGGGCATCCCCCTTCTTTTCCAAAACAGAGCTACTCATATTTGACTTCTGCAGATGTTGAGGAGGTAACACAGATAGAGACATTTTATCAGAAAAATCACACAAAGAGCTTCATGCGAAGGCTGAATGCAAATTTTGTGCAGTTCTGATCTAAAAGAATTGTTTTGGGTTTTTTTGTACTTCATAAGCAAGAAGTACTTTTACGAGTCAAATCCTGACTCAATTTTACCAAGGAAAATCCAAGGTCATTAAATGATATGCAAAAAGCTACTTTTCCCATAATGACTGAACAAACATAATTGAACCATAATCCCAGGCTGCATTTCGCAGTGAGGCTGCTTTAGGTGAATTCAGTAACACCTAGGTGAGATTGTTTCCAGGTAAGGACCCTAGTGCTGTCTAGGGTCTGAAGTCAGACGTGGCTTGATCCTTTCAGACCTACTCAAATAATACCTGTGAGCCTGCTGAAAGTTTAATTTGAGAAAAGTGTACTATTGGCATTTGCAGGAGCTTTTGAACTAGCAGACAGTCTATGGATTTTCTGTTGTTGATTCCTATTTCAAAATTGTTCTCATGCCTGTTTTGTATCAAATGCTCTCATAAAGAGTTCATAATGCTGCATAATAGGCCTAGGTTGAAGTGTTTATAAATTGTTAATGAATAATGTTAACTGACCAATGTTAATAAAGATTCATTAAAATTCATAAAACAGTCCATGTATATTTTATCACAAACATAAAATGAGGTACTTTTCCAAACATGGATGTTTCTTGAAACTTAAAAATTGGAATTTTCAGAAGCATTAATTAGTGGGGAGTTGAAGGAAAAGGTTATGATGAATGTACAATTTGAGCTATTTTGAATAACTTCTGTAAAAGTTCATAAATTATTCAGCACAAACCACTTATGTAATATTTCTTAAAGGTAAAAGAAGTGTCCTTTCAGGCTTGGTTGCCCTTTCCTTAAAGCAAAATAACTCTGCTACTTTAGTGGAACCAAGTAACAGAAATAAATTGATTTTTTCCCCCAGGGCAGACATCTTTTACTTCCTAAAGTAAAGAAACACTCAAGGAACATATGGTTGAAAGGATTTGCCAGGGTACTGTTTTAGAAGAGATGTATGTGAGACTGAAACAGGAAAGTATCAGATTCAGCCAATAGAATGCCAGCATGTCCTTATCTAAAATTAAGGGAGCTTTTGAGTAAAGCACTGGCTGAATAAAACTGAAGTTGAGAACAGTTCAGCTTCTCAACACAGAAGGAAGTCAGGTCTTATTAGCTGGGCAACAAAATCTACTCAGACTTCGTTGTGAATTTCTGGCCAGCATAGATGGTCTTAGTCATATAGGGGTGGAGGAGAGAGGTCACTCACATGAACAAAGATTTTAGAACTGCACATACCAGATCCAGAAAGGCTTCTGAAACAGCATGTAACACCCAGGGAAAACTAAGGATCTGCCTCAGCACTTGGAGTCCACAATTAATTTGGAGAGAAAGTCACCAGCACTAGGGAAATGAGGATTTATCTTCCTTAAAAACTGATTGTGATCAGAAAACAAAAGCTGGAGCTTGCCTTGTCTAGATTATATCCAGTTACTGTTAATTTTTTAACTCCAAGAATAAGGTTGGGGAGGGTGTCATAGTCATGTTTCCAAGAAGATTTGATAGAGCCTGGAATTCCTGCCAAGTCTTTTACTGGGATGGTTGTTTTTGAAAGAAAAGGAGTGGCCTTTTTGTTTTCCTCTGGAGTTTTCAAGCCAGGTCAGGAGAGATTCAGTTAATTTGTACTCTTTTGTTGTAAGGGTTATGACATTTGCAATTTCTGCCTTGTTTTAGTGGCTTTGCCACATGGTGGTGAATGAAGGAGAGAAGTGTCAAAGAACTGCTCTTCTCCTTTGTCCACCTTGGTGGACTAATTTATCCTGAAACATGGACAAATCTATGATGAAACAAAGCAAGATGCTAAAGTTCCCTATTCAATATGGAACAATAATTTTGAAGGGGAAAAGCTAGACTCCATTGGAAGGAAGATTCTATTGCCGAGCAAGTAGCAGTGAGATGTAGTCAGTACTGCTTTCTGCACCTATCTTAATCCTTGTATTTGGTCTCTTTAATAATTGAAGGACTTCTGTGTTTTCAACCCAAGACATACTGCTGACAACCTCTGATTGTTATTGCTGGGAGGGCCCCTCCCAAAATGTGCCTTTTCTCCTGTGCAGAATTGACTGCATCATGACTCGTGCACTTGTTTTCATACAATATTGAATGTTTGGAGTAGTATCTTCACTCTGCCGAGCTGCAGGGAAAGGGAGCTGGCAGGCACTCGAATGTCTCACATCAAGCTGAGTGTCCTCAAGAGAATGGGTGTGCTACAATGAGAGGGGTCAAGATTTCCTGGCAGTTGAGAGCAGAGAAGCTGTCAGTCAGGGGAAGCTGCAAGATATATGTGAGGCAGAGGTTTCAGTTAACAGAATAGTACTGCAGGTTTAAAAAAAAAACACTTTTAATCAGTATATTTCAAAGATACTCAATGTCTTTATTTGACTAGAGGCACAGAGATGTGATCTGAAGCCAATGAAAACAAGCAAAACCAAAGCCAGAATTAGAGCATGAGCCCTTCAAATCCCAGCTTGCACTTTATCTCCTTACTACACCACCTTATTTTGCCTCAGAGTAATCTTGAATTGTGAGACAATAGACTGGAAGGGTGTCCTGACTTCCTGCACTGGATCAGCTGTAGCCTGGAATGACTTAAAGTTGTTTTCTATCTGTATCTTTATTAAGATTTCATGCATCTTGTTGATTTGCCATTGTGACAAGATTTTTCATTTTTTAAGAAGTATTTAACATACTAAGGCAATTGCCCTAATTTGCACATCGAATGACTGGTCAATGTCTGGAAGAGCTGGATGTGGTGTGAGATATTTGGACAGTTATTTAACAATTTGAAGTTCTACAATTTTGACATGGTGAGAAAGACTGGATTTAAGAAGATGGTTCAGCTGTAGAGTCCAATCTAACTGTAGCAGCCTGAACCATATCCTCCGATGACACAAACTGTGAGGGATATCAGCCACGAAAAGAATGGCATGAGAAACTTTATCTGACCTATTCAGACATCTTTTGCGTTTGCTGTATTTCTACTAATACTCATTCCTGTACAGAAGAGTAAATATAATTATATAATTTGTGGGCCTCACCTTTACACAGCATAATACAGCAAGCATAGGGCTTGCATTTTGAGTTGGGATGTTTTGCATTTGGGTAAATTAACATCTCCTGTTCAGGCTCATCAGATGAGAAACTCTCTAATCTGCTACAAAATCCTTCTCAAAAGTTGTTTTCCCAAAGCAAAATGTCAGGGCCAGGATAAGAAATCTCTCCTTGCAGATCTGGGGGAATGTCTAAGTGTTCAGTTTTCATTCTGCTCGAATCAAGGTAATTAATAAGATTTTCGTTTTATTAGCTAGGACCCACCCCTTATCTGCTTGGTCTGAAGAGAGGCCCCTAGCTGCTGAAACATTAAATTATGATAACTCTTATCATTACAGATTTTTTTTTTTTAAACTGGGAGCTGCTCATCACTCAGAAACACTTTCTGATGATTGCTCCAGGCTCCTGTACTTGTAGAAGCAGGAGAGTGAGTAAGTAAGGCAGTACTTCCAGCTTGCAATTTCTCAGGTCTTAATTCTGTGCTTCCACTTAAATTGTCTTCTCATATTACAAGCACAGATCTTGCATCTACAGCACATCAGACCTCTCCTGGTGGTTGTATCAATATATAGATCATAGTACTATTTAATGGGAGAATAGTTGTAAGCCAAGAATGAGGCAAATCCTGCATTTTTCCTACAGAAATTATAGGAGAATCAACAGAGCTGTTTGATTCTGCACTGCTTTTGACATGATCAGAAGGAACTGAATATTTCTGAAAGGTGTTAGAAATAAAGCTTAGGTGATTAAGATGATTAAGAGAGAGCTGTTTGGATAGCTGAGAGAGAGAGAGAGAATTTCTTGTTAACTGCTAAGATGCCCTCACATATGCCAGAATTAGATGCCTGGTTTAGCTTTGATACAAAATAAAGTATGAGAAAATAAGGTTAGTTGCAAAGATAGAAGAGGCCAGGAGAAAAGCAGTGAGTTGTGGACAAAAGATCCTTGGATGCCCCCAACCCAGAAGATCACAATGTGAAGGGAATATTGAAGTTCTTGCAAATTTCTTTGTGCTAGGAAGTTATGTACAATGATGCATGAATCCTGCACAGAGCTTGCAGGTCTAGAGACCTAAACTGTGGGTCTCAAATTTAATGAACCAGCCCATCACTAGATGAGAAAATAAAGAAATAGCACTGGAGCCAGCTAAGACAAAGGAAAATACAGTTCATGGCCCAGAAAATTTGAAGGTCATATATTTTGCTGATGAGTCAGAGATGCTAAATGCAAACTACTGTCATCCCTCATGGCTTCAGTGAGCAGCATCCACCAATACTGAGACTTTCCTGAAAGAAAAATACCAGTAATAGTGATGTATTACTGCTTTTAGATGGTGTCCTTTCAGATACCAGTGAGATTTGGATTAAGCTTCTGCTTTGCATAGTTTTTGAGAACACCAGTGGAAGAACAGAGCTCTCTGAAGGAATGTCACTCCCTTGCTCTTTGCTCACCCACAGGATGACAATGCAGGACTGAGCACCACTGTTCATTCTGCAGGAAAATAGAAAGATGATGACTTTTCTCCTACTGTTGCCACATCTCCAAGAAATTTAAAAGTTTTGGAATCATATCTATGATTCTTTGTGTATTTCACCCTTAATCCTTTTCAAAGTGTTTCCATTGTTTTTCAGTTTTAGATGATATTTATAACTGCAAAGGTATCCGCAGTCCCATTAAAATCCATTTTTTCCCCTCTGAATGACATAGGTACTTTCTTTGTTCTGAATTCTTAGTCTTTAGTAATTTTTTAATGTGTCTTATTTTGCCCTGGCTTTTATATGTCTCTGCAATTTTGCATCGTATTGTGTCCTTCCAGCATCTGAGGGGGGCCTACAAGAAAGCTGGGGAGGGACTTTATAGCCTATCAGGTAGTGACAGGACTAGGGGGAATGGAGCAAAGCTGGAGGTGGGGAGATTCAGATTGGATGTGAGAAGGAAGTTCTTCACCATGAGAGTGCTGAGACCCTGGAATGGGTTGCCCAGGGGGGTGGTTGGGGCCACTTCCCTGGAGGTGTTTGCAGCCAGGCTGGATGAGGCTCTGGCCAGCCTAATCTAGGGCAGGGTGTCCCTGCCCATGGCAGAGGAGTTGGAACTAGATGATCCTTGTGGTCCCTTCCAACCCTGACTGATTCTATGATTCTATGATCATTATGAAAAGAATGATTTGAAACGTGTATATATGCCATTTAGCTGAAATTAGCTAAAAAAGGAGAGTTGAGCAGGCTCAGTACCTCTCTAGCTGCAATGTAAGCCGTTTCTTCCTTTTGTTAACAAAAATCCACACCCTTATTGTCTCTTCTTCTGTTTTCTAATCTGCTTCAATATTTTTCATTATCATACTAAGAGAATCCTTTGTTTTATAATTTCTAAAGAAAGACATTCATGTGAATTTCTGTCATCTTTGCCTCACTGTTCACTGGTTTGCTGCTTTGACTTAACTTGGAACAGGCTGGTCCGAGATGATACTCTCCCAAGTCGTAGACACAAAACCAGCCTTTGCAAAATAATAAATTTGTAAATTTTATGTAGTATTCATCCCACATGAGTGCTTTCAACGCAGAGTTGACAGTTAGAATCACACTTAGTCTTTTGATCCTTTTTAAACTTTTGAACTGTATTAGACATTCACCATTACTCTTGAGTTCCCTCTGTCTGCACTGAGCTATCCATAAGACTTGCCAAAGGCTTTCCTACTTCCCCTGCTACTTACTTCATAATGATGGGATATTATTCATCCAGATCTGCTGTCTTGTCATCTTTTATTACGTCTAGTTGCCAGACTTTATACCATCTTGTAATCATAAAATCTTAGTACATTTTGCTATTTTCCTCAGAAAACTCTGCTCCAGTCTCCAGTGTGTGATCTTCCTTCCTCTGTTTTTCTTTCTCAGCACTAAGGCAAAGATGCATTTACAATCAGAGTGATTTTTATGCTTTGTTTTTACTTGGAATTCCTGACTCACTGTACACCAAACCTTTATCTCAAGCAAGGATAATTGAAAATTATCTACTGACATTGCTTAAGTGAGAGGTTTTATTTGTTTATTTACATTTTAGAGGAAATGAATCTGCATCTGGAGTACTACTGTGGAAAAGATGCCATCTTATTGCAAAAAATCCCGGGGAACCTCAGTGCTAGAAAATCTCATCTCATAGGGAGGGATTGGGAAATGTTTTAGAAAAAAGATTTCATCTGAGAAGGGAAGAAGTAAAGGTGAAAAATGCATGAGTGATGATGTGGGCTGAGAATCAGATTTGTCATTATAGCATCCACGTTACAGGCCTGCCTTGCTGCAGAACTGGGAGAACAAGTCCATCTTGCCTCCTGTGAGAAGGCTGACTCTTTGTATTGACCCTAAATACCAAGAGAAAAAAGAAGTGTTACAAGCAACAGAGCCATTACAGCATCACAGCTTTTCCTTCCCGTGTGGAGGATTGCAGATCCCTACAGAGAACAGGAAAATCGTAACATATTATTCACCTTGAAGTGAATGAAGGTCAAAATGCTGTGAATGAACACTCTCCAGCTGATCCTCACACGAAGGTGCAGATATTACATCAATAAGCATTAAGAGGGGAAAAATCATGCCTATTTGCAGTTTAAAGCAGCTTGCTAGTGCTTCCCTAAATCTATTCACTGACCAGGTTACCAAATATAAATGTTCTTGATACAAACTCATTATCCCAAGCCAGACTCTGCTTTTACAGGCAGATATCCATCATAAAATCATAGAATGGTTTTGTTTGGAAGGGACCTTAGAGACCATCTTCTCCAACTTCCCCACCATCAGCAGGGACTCCTCTCCACTAGACTTGGCTGCTCAAGGCCTCATCCAATCTGGCCTTAAACACCCCTAGGGAGGAGGCATCCACATCCTCCCTTGACATCCTATTGCAGAGTCTCACCACCTTCATGCTGAACAACTTTTTCCTAAGATCCAGTCTAAAACCATTCTCCTTTGTCCTGTCCATAGACACCCTTAAGAGAAGTCCCTCTCCAGCCTTCCTGTAGGATCCCTTTAGGTGTTGGAAGGCAGCTATAAAGTCTAGGCTTTCTCAGCCTATCCTCATAGCAGAGGTGTTCCAGCCTTTGGATCATCTTTGTGGCCTCCTCTGGACTCACTCCAAGAGCTCTGTGTCCTTCTTATGATAGGAACACTAGAATTGGATACAGTGTTCAAGGTGGGGTCTCACAAGAACAGAGTAAAGGGGCAGAATCACCTCTCTTGACCTACTGGGTCTATACATGGCTAGAACTAAAAACTAATGGTACGTACATATATAAATATAAATGCAAATATAAAATTATAAATATAAATATAAAATTATATATATAAATATAAATGTATGTGTATGTGTGCCAAACCTTCAGTTCCCCTTCAAACACTTTGAACTGACTTTGAACTACTAAGCTGTTAGTAGTGTTCATTATATTGTAATGTAAAGGAGAAACAAAGATAAATGATATTTAGAAGAATTTAACAGTGTTAATGGAGCTTCACATTTCCAGACTCCAAAGGAACCTTTTTTTTTTTTTTTTTT
>VWZI01022744.1:186339-197198 GCA_013396835.1 Psilopogon haemacephalus
CCCAAAGCCTCTCAAGCCTCTGCCTACTTCTTCTTCTTTTGTCATTGACCAGAAAACCCTTCTTTTGTATAATATTAATTTTGCATGCCTGACTGGAACAGATGAACCCAAGGCAAAACATGAAATCTCTGCGGAACATGTGTCTGCACAAGACATGCAGGAACATGTCTGAAGTAATCCATTTTCATTCTTAACAGAATTTTGCAAAATATCTTGATGTGCTTTCTGGCTGTTTAGATTCACTGTTTTAAATGAAGTTCTTGTTTTCACTGAAGTCCTTCTTCACGCCTTAGGTTTTATTTTTAAAAGAAAAAGAAAAGAAAACAAAGAAAAAAATGTTAGACTGATAAACTACTAGCAAATAGAGTTATTAAAAACTGGTGGTAGGCAATTCTGGGAAATAACAGCCGACACATGAACTTTTTAATGGGCTAGCTCTGTAATTAAAGTGAGTCCAGATGTGACCTGTAGTTTCCCAAGAAGTAGCTGTAGTTCCTGGGAGAATTCAATAGTTGAGAATTTCCTACCTGCAAAACCACTTCTTCTAGTGTATGTGGAAATGAACGGGAAAAAAAAAAAAGAAGAATTAGGAAATAATGCATGTATCTACAAGTTCTATTTATTTTTTTTTTCCCCCTTGGGAAATAATGGATATTNCCAAACATCTTGCAAGGATGTGTGGCTGGTTGTGTGATGGACATCCAATCTGCTCCTTGTCAATCATTCACCCTGTTCAACACCTTCCCTAAGTCCTCTTGATTAAACTGTCTTCATTTCTCCTTTGCTCATATTAAAGTTGGAATCTCTGTAATTAATATTTCCTTAAGCTGCTGCTGAAGCCTCCTGCCATCAGAAAAAAATAATATATACTTGAGTTTCAAAGGTGGCTTAGCTGAATGCAGCCTGTTGCTGCCAAAGCATCCTGCTTTCTGCTGGCTCCTCAGCTCTTATAGCTGAGTTTCATTCATAGGTGAGCTGCCTGAGAAAACTCTTCAGAATCATCTGAATCATCATTGTGCTACAAGGCCACACAAAGACCTGAGGCATCTAGAACAGGAACTGGATCTCACATTCCAACCCGGTGATTAAGCAAGCAAGGTGGCATTTCTAGCTGTATGACTCCTTACTTGATGGGAAACTCCAGGAGTTACCTGACCTGTTTTGCTGAAGAGCAGCTGACTTGGAACGACTCAGAGCCAGAAGTCTGACGAGTATGCTCTGAGCACAGCTAACATGTGCCATGAGCTGGTCCCCACTCACCACTTTAGGCCTTTGTCTGTGTTTCTGTTTTTTTATTTATTTGTTTGTTTGTTTTCTTTTTATTTTATTATTTCCCCCAGTTTTCCAGTCACCAGATTTAGGATATGAAGTTCTTCTCCCAGGAAAAGATCCATCTTCCTTGTCAGCCTCAGTACTGCCCAAGTCTGCAACATCCTCCTCTTCAGAGACTGTTTTCCTGTACTGGAGTGGGGAAAAGGAGAGGGAACTTCCTCTGTCCTTCTGGTGGAGTTGTGCCATGCAGGAAGGAACACCAGATTTAGGAGCTCAGGAGGGGAAGCTATGCATTAGGAGATTCATTTCAGAGAAGGATGTCTGGATTCTGTTCTAACCCCCACATCTGTTTAACACATCTCCTAGGTTAGGACCCTAACTACTGTATCAGAGCTCTGTGCTCTCCATGGATCTGTCTTCTCTTTGTTCAGTGTATAGAGGCAGCAGTGGCTGCTGGAAGAGAGGAATGACTCTAGTCTTCAACCTGGCACTGCTATTGATTGCAGCTACATTTGTCCTACATCTTGGATGAGTTTAGCAGCTACTAGACATTAATTTTAAAAAAATAAAAAAAAAAAAAAAAAAAAGAAAAAAAAAAAAAAAAAAAAAAGGAAAGAAAAGAAAAGAAAAGAAGTAGTGGGGAGAATCTTCATGTCTGCATATTTTTTTAAGTGCCACCTGTATTTAAAAGGGTAAAGGAAAAGTATCTTCATGTCTTTCACAGAATAGCTGCTGTCTTAAAAGGCAGATTCTGACCCTTTTGTTGGACAACTGAGGGAAGTCAGGCTCTGGAAGGACATGGCAGTTCAGGCTGCGTGTTCTTTTCTTACTGTTTACTAGTCCTACTTTCTCAGCATGCCATTATTTTTTCAGTCAGTCTAGAATGTATATGGTACTTAGGAAAGAGTAAAACCATTTAGATTTTGATGCTCTATGCTTCCTACTTCCTAATGAGTGCTATAGGTCAAGAATTCTCCGTTAGGAATTCTTGGCTCATGGGTGCAAATCTGCAGTTAAGAGCCTGTGAGTTCAAGACTTCACCTGGGCCAGGGATCTGGCCTTATGGCCAAAATCCTGTGCTTTCAAACCCTTAATGAGTTATTAGAGGCAAAAAGTGAGTCAGAGGTGGAGGAAGGGTCTGAACCTCTGCATCTCTTTGTGCACCTGATGAATTTAATAGTACTAGCATTTTTTTTTTCCCCAGAAATGATTTCCATTGTATTCCTCAAGTGAGGCATTATATTGCATGTCTCTCTATTCATCAATGAGAACTGAATGATTTTTATGAAACAAAACGCTTTGTGCTGGCCTTAATTATACAGAGGATCCAGAAATAAGACTAAAATATGTCCCTTATTCACCACTGTTCGCTTTGAACATTTCTCTGAAGATGCTGAACAATACTTACTTGCCCTGTAATGTAGCACCCAGCTTTTATGAAACTATACATTTTTGTCACACAACCAATTGCTTTGCTTTAAATGCATGCAGTACTACAGAGCTTTCAGCTGTCAAAGTGTTTCCAAAGGCTTTTAGTGCAATTAGATTGATTCTGAATCTTGCGTATGCAATGATAATTGTAATGGCACTATTATTAGAAGGTTCTTTGAGGTTGATAACTTAGAGGTGGTTTGAAAATAGAAACTGTTTATCATTACTCTGTCATTGTATTTTTTTTTTCTAAACTACAAACTGCAAGACAAGACTTGAAATTTTCTCCTAACCTGCTTATTTTATTTTATTTTTTTTTACTGGAGAAGAGGAGATTATGGTTCAGGAAATTCATCTTACTCTCTGCAGGTGACATTTCTAATGGTTCTGCTATTGATTCCAGTCTGACATAACCTTTTCCTTTATTGCCAGTACAATACTGGTTTTGTGCCACTCTGTACTTGGTCACTACACACTTGTGCAAGAGAGGAAGGACAAAGCAGGCGAGGTTCTGTGGCATTACACTGACATGGGGAGATGCAGCAAAAGGATAAAAGACTGTGACAAGGTGACAAGACTTCTCTTTCTGGGGCTGTGTAGATCTTGTTTTTCAGCTGGGCATTTGTAGGTCATCTTATATCTGACCCTCTCATGGCAATTCAGGCACAAGAGGAAATGCAGTTGCTTTGGTTCCAGGTGAAGAAAACAAGTCCAGGACCTGTGAAGGTCTGAAAGACTTCAGTGTGTCAGCCCTTTTCAGAAGTTAGAGTAGTGATCCTGGACTACAATAGACAAGACCTTCATAGGAGAGGGCATCAGAAGTGATGGAAAACAGGAAAAAAACATAACAACACTAGGGGTAAAATATTGTCCTTTCATAAGAAAGTTTTCACCATGAAAATCTTTGCTACTAAAGATCAGTAAAGAATATTTATGAGGGAGAAAATTTTCCCATTTGAAGTAACTTATTAATAAACTGGATAAAACTTGAGATCATATCATTGAGCTATTTCATAAAATCATTACTCTTACCTATTAGGAAGAAAGCCATAAATGTTGCATTGACAAAATATATTTTCAAATATATTTTTTTTCAGAAGCTGTCTAGAAAGCCAAGAAATAAGTGGCAGCTTGGAATTTAGTACTGGAAAAAAGGTTGTCCCTCATCTTGAAACTGCAAATGGCTACACTTTGAGTAAGTTTAAGTTTGTGGGTTAGACTACTTAATCTTTCTCTTGAGGGACTTGAAAACTTCTCTGCTAAAACTGAAGGTGTTTGTAATACCAGTGTTTTACAAGATGCTTGTTTGCACCTGAAAATTTTATCTGCAAAAGCTTTGTGTTTTGTGGGGGGGTTTTTTGGGGGGTTTTGGTTTTTTTTCCCCTCCTCTAAAATTCTGACTTGTGGCTGAAGTAAAGACTCAAAATGTTCAGCTCAGTCCTAATAGTCTCTCAACACCCAGTGAGTACTGGGAATTGGATGCCATAGTTGGTACCCTGATGGTCAATCTCATCAGACAGAAATGCTCTGTGGTCTTCCTTCCTTTCTGGATGCCACAATGTATCATGAGATGTGTGATCTTTTCATGATTGTTTTCTGTTGATGCTTCTTTGCCTATTCATGGCAAGTAAAGCAAGACTATATTTACTTATGGCTAATAAAGAAAGGTAGAGTCTTTGGGCAGTTTTAGACATGAATTCAGCCCCTCAGAATCTAAGAGGAAAAGAGCAGCTTTAAACACAAGCAAGGGAGATTGGGAGGTGCTGGCTGTGAGCAGATATATGATCAGATTCAAGCATCTGAGGTTAAGATCTTGACCCAAGTAGGGAAGCTCTCAGAAAGAGAGCAGTTCTGATGAGAACATGTCTTACAGCTACCTCAGTTCTCTGAGCCACAAGTGTAGGTGTCTGTGCAAGTATCTGAGGAAGTATCACAAGTTCCCTTCTCTGTTCTAGAGGAAGGTTAGACATGTGCTTCAGCCAATTTTGGAAGCAGAGCACTGGGCTGGATGGGACTTTGGTTTCATAGCACAGGCTGTGTTGTTCGGTCTGATCTCTTTGCTGTATTTCTCCATGAATATAATTTCTTCTACTACCCTAAAGCCTCATTTTGTCTTCTCACCTCTCCTCCTGCCTGAAGCTCTCCCTACTGACCTTGCATAAATCAGTTCTCTATATGCCTGTGCAGAAGCTGGAAGTACACACAGTATTACTATTAAGTTTCTTTTCCTTTTAGTCACTGGAGTTTCGTGGAGCCTTGGGTCTGTTAGCACAATCCATGCTCGATGAAATCAATGGTTACAGGAATTTCAGGAATAAGTGTATGGATGCTTATCTCTGTTTCTTTGCTGCAATCATTTCTGCACAAGCTTCTGTGAAGTTTATGCCTCTCTACCAAGTTCCATTTTCAAATTAGAAATACACTTTAAATCAGATAAATTGAGAATAGGTTCCTTTGGCTTGCCCCTCTCCCCCCCCNACCTTTCTACCTACTTCTCCTTGAATTTTCTTGTGTGGTCTGAACAGAACACACAAAGGGAAACCAAGACAAACACTCCTCAGAAAGATGATTTCCCCCTGTTGGTTTCCTGCATGATGATTTGCTGCCACTGATCAGCAGAAATCTTTGTCCTGTATAAAAGTTACTGTGAACCACATTTAGGGCACAGCAAGAGCTCATTTAAACAAAACAAAACCCAAGCAAAGCAGAGAACACAGTAGTCCAAGTAAACTATTTGTTTTGTGACAGAGAAATGTAAAGATATTTTCCAGTAATCATCTAGGAGGTTCTGATGAAACATCATTTTCAGTGGAAAACAGGGAAATCATCTTTCCTGAAGGCTGTGTTAGCTTAGTGTAAGTGCTATCAGCTTTATGAGAGCAACTCTCAAGGGTCTGAGCTGGGTCAAACAGAGTAGCAACATAAAATTTTGCTTTCCAATATCGACATCCAAGGAAATATGCTACTGGTTATTTTGGATTATGGATTTCCCTTCCCTTCCCCTTCTCCTTCCTTCCCCTTCCCCTTCCTCTCCCCTCCCCTCCCCTCTTTTTTGGGGGGGTGGGAGAAGATTGTTGGGGTTTTTTTGTCTGTTTGGTTGGGGTTTTTTTGTTTTGTTTTGTTTGTTTGTTTGTATTTGTGTGGGGTTTTTTTTGGGGGGGTGGGCTGTTTATTTGATTGTTTGTTTGTTTTGTCTTTGGATTGGTTTTAATTTTGCTGGTGTTTGTTTCTGGTCTGAAGCCTTTTCATTTTGTCCTGAAGCACCAAAAAGTCAAAACACATTCTGAAATCTTGAAAGATTTCTCCTAATGACTTAATGCAGTTGTAACTAGTCCGTAGCCCTGTGGAATATAAAGACTGAGTTTCTGGGATCCCTTTAGCCCTAATGATTGAAGAATACCGAGGCAGGTTTTTACAGAAATCTATGTGATGCTAAACAAATGCTTAGTTTCACATTTCCATATTGATTTGTCTTTCTATACTGGCAACATTTAAAATTCCTTACTAGACTGCAGAGTTGTAGAGTATAAGTCAAGCTGACTACTATTACATATTAAATATCCTCTGCCATTGCTAGCTATCAAATGTAATGTGTATATAAACTGCAGTTTTTCTCCGATTTGTAATTAGTTAATATATCTGTAAGTATTGAAAATTCAGATTTCTTCTAGGCTTCAGATTTATGGAGAGTGGTGCCCTGCACCCACTAATCCCACCAGGATTTAGCATAGAGATGCTTCATATTTGAAGCCCAAGCAGTGAGCACTGTAAAGCACCATGGCATTCAGCGAGGCTGTTGCTTTGTTGAAAGCTTAGGCATGGTATTAAATACAAGTCTGAAGGGATGCCAACTGCTGTGAACAATACAGCAGATAAATTAATTCAGTATTTCAAGCTGACAGATTGGTTACATGTAAAAAAAAAAAAATGTTGCAGCTCTGAGGGCTGAAGGTTATTTGTCTGTAGAGAATCTCAGCACCTTCTTGGTAATTTTTGTAGTAATATTTACCTGGACAGGTAGTCTCTAGATAGCTTTTTCAGGAACTTTGGCTACTTCCAAAGATGGTGATGGCGTTGTTAGCTCTTTGAGTAGAATGCTGCATACCTCTGTTGTGAGTATGCTAACTCCCTAAGTCAAAGTGAGAGCACCTACCTGTCATGTGTAATGATCTGCGCGTGGAAAATTGTCACAGCGTTGAGGCTTTGGAAGGTTTAATCTATTGGCTGTGTGAGTCAACACAATCTATTGGAACTTGGCATTATTCCCCATGGTAGGGGCTCAGCTTCTAGTTTGGCTTCTGTAGTGAAGAAGTTGTCAGTAAAATAACCGTGGCAGCTCATGCAACTGTGACTACTCTCCTGGTAATACAATTTGTTACTACAGTTGAAGGCCAAAGCCTGGGCAAAGCGAAATAAACGCAAGGAATAAAAGCGAAGCAAATGACCAGCTTCTGCAAAACTTACAGTCCATTACAGGAAGACACAAGCAGCTGAGACAGGGTGGTAGGTGACACTATGACCAGAGAGAAAGCCATGACCGGCCACTTAGCCTAAGGCTGTGTTTGCATCCACAAATGGTTTCAGTTTCTTCCTCCAGCACAGCAAGCTGCCTAAATTACTGTGAGTCATGCTGAAGGTCAGAATGCTGCATATTGCGAGGTGATGTTATTTAGGTCTCTTTCACATGATGCTCTGGTCACTTATTGCACAGCTATGTGAAGCTGACATTCCCCTGTAGCCCCTATAAAGGCTGTGCAGCTTTCATTGGAGTAGGTTGCCTAGGGAGGCGGTGGAGTCACTGTCCCTGGAGGTGTTTAAGAAATGTATGGACGTGGCACTTCAAGCCATTGTTTAATGACCATAGTGGCCTTAGGTTGACAGTTGGACTTGGTGAACTTAGAGATATTTTCCAACCGAATTCTGTGAGTCTATGATTCTTACCAGGCTTTTTGACCCAGTGGTTTGTCATTGTGTGTACTGTGAAGACTAGCACTGGCAAACGATGGCTGTATCTTTGGATTAAAGCTCCACAGTCAAGTGAAAATCACAAATCTGGGTAGTAAAAAAAATAAAGTTTCATTTCCTTTTTCAAGCGTGCATTTTAAAAAAGCAAATAATTGATCTGGCTTTGTAATTGTGAAGATAATCATTCTCAGCAGCATAGGAATTCTGTGAAACATTAGCAATGTGTCAGATCAACTATGCAGATATTTATTCTTGCACATACTTGTAGCAAATATTGACCTCAAGAGAATAAAACTCAACGATCATCCATAAATAAATTGATCTGACAGCAAGTTCACATAGTGCTGCAGGCAACATCTTGGAACAGGTTTGCCTGTAGTGAAATCTGAAGGTTTGGAGGAACGCAGTGTGAAAACAACACCTACGGTTTCATTGGGTTGGAAATGTCAGCGTATCACAGATAAGACAAGCACTTGGTTCTTTCTGTGCTGGGCCATGATAGAGAGTTAAAGATGGAATAGCAGGCAGAGGCTGAAGTGTGATGTGAATCTTTCTTCACATTCCTAGAGAAAGGTCATTTGCTTACACAGTGCCATCCCTGTGGGCACTGATTTTTGTTGAAGCTCTTTAATGCAGGATGGTATGCAGTGAGCAATTGCTGGTTCTATATCACAAACCTAATCCTAGGTGAAAGGTTGGTTGAATTTATAAACAAAATTTGTGTATCAGCCTAAACATCTCTGACTCTATGTCTACGGAACAGAAATCTCTCTGTGTGATTTCTAAAAAGAGCTGCATTGGCACTTAGGAAATGTGTGTTTCAGTCCTGATGCTGCCTCAGACTTCTTGTATTATCTTTGACAACTCAGTCTTTGTTTTTAGATGTAAAATTGGGATGAGATCATTTCCTTCAAAACATTCCTCAGCTCTCAGTGAGAGACCCTGGGATATGCATCTCCTGCATTGACCTTAGTAGGTCCTTGTGCAAACGAAGGCTCCAAGACATGCAGCAAGAAAGATAAACACTGTAGAGGTGCAGAAGGTGCCATTTGCACAGATCTGCATCAGAAAATGCTGTTGTGACAAAGCTACCAGTTTTTTGGAGCTCAGTTAAGACATTCATGACATTTCCACATGGGATTTTTTTTTCCCATTTGGGAGAGAAGCCTTTTAAATAAAGTTCTCATAAGGCATTTAACACACACATATTTCAAGAAGAAAAAAAAAAATTAAACTTACACTTGGGGGAAAAATTTGGAAATAATGTTTTTTCTTCCAAATCAAGGAACAAAAATATCAAAATGTTACCATATGAATAAACTGGAGAAAACTAGCACTTGCAAGCTGAAAATACCCCTCCAAATACTACTTAAATTAATGTCTCTTGGTTAGCATTATTAATATTCATGTCATTTATTCAGTAATGCAGGAAATTTTATTGCTTTCTGATATTTTGAATCAAGAGACGGAGAGCAGAAAATGCTACAGGCTTAAAACCTGCCTATATAACTATGTCCAACCTTCTGAGAATTAAAAGCAACCCTCCTAATTGTCTGTGGCTTAGTTTGTAGTGGAAAAACTCTTCAGCTGCTGTGTTCTTTCTGACAATTTTGCCTCCCTGAAATGTGAAATTTCACAAAAAAATACAGCTAAGATTCAGAATAAAATAGACTAGAATAGAAGAGAGTAGAGTAGAATAGAATAGAACAGAATAGAAATAATAGAAGAATAGAATTAGGCAGCTTACAAGAGACCTCCAAGATCATCCAGTCCAACCTATCACCCAGCCCTATCCAGTGGCACTAACTGCCCCATCCAGTCCTTTCTTGAACACCTCCAGCGATGGTGACTCCACCACCTCCCTGGGCAGCCCATTCCAATGCCAATCACTCTCTCTGTGGGGAACTTCCTCCTAATATCCAGCCTATACCTCCCCTGGCACAACTTGAGACTGTGTCCCCTGCTCCTGCTGGTTGCCTGGGAGAAGAGACCAATCACCATCTGGCTACAACCTCCCTTTAAGTAGTTATAGACAGCAATGGGGTCCCCTGTGAGCCTCTTGCTCTCCAGGCTAAACAACCCCAGCTCCCTCAGCCTCTCCTCACAGGGCTGTGCTCCAGGCCCTTCATCAGCCTCATTGCAACTCTAGAAGTATTTGCAATAATTGGACTTCATTATCCTTTTCTCTAACATTGATGCTTTTTCATTAAATTTCCATTTTTCTTCAGCGTGTGTGCTTTGCAGTATTCACTCGAAAATTTCGAAATATTTACAAAAAACAAACAAAAAAAAAACCCAGGCAAAAAAAAAAACCCACCCAACCCAACAAACCAACCAACCAACAAACAAAAAACTCCAAAACAAACAAACAAAAAAAACCCAAACAAAAAACCAGAAAACAACACCACAACCCGCAACCAAAAACAAACAAGCAAACAACCAAAAAAACCCCGGAGCAACTCTGCACTGGGATTCTTATTGCAGAATTATCTTTATAATGCAGAGTTTTGCCTGCTGTAACGATGCATTTTCAGTGTGATTTATGAACACTGTATGCACAGCAGTTGCTGCTGAAGTTGTATGAAGGGAAATTAAGTTTGTAATGAAATCCACTGTGGTAAAACGTTAGTGAATCACAGGTAATCCAAAGATAATAGCATGTGCTGTTTCCTTTTTATTACCTTCTGCAATCTCATCTTTAGGATGATTCTTTTATCTGCAGTAACACCTATTTGCTTTGCCTAGTTCTACATGAACAGTTTTGAGACCCTCTTAGCCTTAAAACCGGCACTGAAATTTTATTTGCTTTGCTTTTTGGAATTTACAATTCTAAAATACAGGGACTGAAGAGGTACCAATGTCATGCATATCATTCCTTCTTCAACAATGAGGCGATGAGGAGAAAGTAATAATTGAAGTGAGTGTTCCTTCTGAACCTTACCAGCATCAAGTCCAGCAAATTCAGAGGGAGGAGAGGGATGTGTTGTTTAACAGAGTCGGCAAACAGCAGAATGTGTTTCCAAAGGACAATATTTTTCAAAAGATATTTCCTTTGGGGTAGATAATCACTAGCAATGAGCAAAGAACTGGGAAAAGCGATGGTCTTGAGCAATACTTCAGAATGTTTTGGAAATGTTATGAGCCGTTGATAGCTTTTGCTAAGGGGAAAAAAAAAAAAAAAAAAAAAAAAA
>VWZI01022744.1:197223-209215 GCA_013396835.1 Psilopogon haemacephalus
AAAAAAAAAAAAAAGAAAGAGAGATAGACTGGGGAATTATGACTGAAGAATTACTGAAGAACAACAGAAAAATCGTTGATCATCATCTTAGTTTATGTCCAGGAAAACAGAAAAGTGCCACTTGGCACTTTTGAGTTTCTTTTATAGGTAGTTGGTTAAGGGTTTGGGTTTTTTTGGAGGGTGAGGAGGGTGGAAGATAAATACTTGGATTTAAAAAAAAATGACCTGTTAAAACTTTGACTGGTATTTCTATAAAATGCATCATTTATTCCACCTCCCATAAAGGTCTTTTAGTTATAAAATCTCAAGCATATAGGATCTTAATTTACCTTTAGTAGTTAGAATAGAATGATGGGACTCTTCTAACTCTGTGGGATTTTATTTGTTTGCCTTTGTTTCTGATGAACTAAAGGAAAGCCAAGGATGACTCTTACAATTAAATCTGAAAGTGACAGTAATCATAACAGTGATTTCCTGTAGAAGAAAACCCTGCAGCTTAAATACAGTCCCTGTGACATGTATGTCACCTACAATTATCTGTCTTCTCCTTCTGAAATAATGACAGCAAGAACATTCCTTAAAAGACTTACCAGAAAGGGGCTAAACTTATAGATGTTCAGTCAGAATTCAATGCAGGGAGAAACTCCAATATTTCAGGCTTCATATAGGGGAAAATATTTAGGTCAAATGTGTAAGTGGCTGTTGAGTTCTTATATCATGAAATAATAATTCTGAAGTGAAATTTCCCATTAATAAGTTGGATGAAAATGATGCCTGAAAGAATAAAATTAATTTTCAACCTAAGTTTATGCTAGTTCATATTCGTTAACAGTGAAATGTGTTTTCCGTATTCAACTCTGCTGTGAAAATGGTTTCTAAAGCAGGAAACATTTACAGCTGTGCTTAGCTGGTGTACAAGGACATACTCTCCTTGGATGCAATGGGACTACTAGTGTGAATGGTATTAAATGATGTGGGAGGGGTTGTGTTAACCTGAACAAAGTGTGGAATTGGCAGAGAGCAAGATCTTCTCATACATCTCAATTCTGTGGAGCAGAAGAACAGCACCAAGGATTTTCCAGTGTTTATAAAAAAATCAGAAATCTGAAGAGTCAAATTCCACTGAGGCAGTGGAGACAGAGTTTTGCCACAGGACTTTTCAGATACGTTTAGCATAACATCTAAAACCTGTTCATTGTCTGGGATTTGTTTTCTTTTTGGAGATATGCATGCATATCTCCAATAAAACACAAAGGTTGTGAACAAAAAAGTCCCAATTTTTGTCTGCTCTTGCAGAAATATTTTTTCCTTCTTACCTATGTATCATAGAAGCATTCCTCTTCTTATTCACTGTACATGACTGCTGTCTTTTCCTCTTTCTTCTTGCGGTACAGTGTGTTACATTGCACTTTCTTTCACAGGATGGATTTCCTGCAAGTTTCTTTTTTAACCTATGATGCCTGAATCAGCAAATGTTAAAAAAAAAAAAAAAAAAAAAAAGGAAAGAAATAAAAAAATTTTAAAGAAAAAAATTTAAGAAGAGAAGGAAAAACAGAAAATGAAAAACGAAAAAATAGGTGATTCAGAGATACTGACCAGTAAGAATCATTGCAGTATTGTTGAGAAAGAGGTAGTTTTGCTTTTGTTTTAACTCTAGCTGTCAGTACGTGAGCCCTGAAGGGCTGACTCCCTGTGATGTTTCAGAGGAAGCACAATTACACTTTTGGTAGCATATCTATCAGAGACAAAAGCTGCATTAGAAATGCAGTTTTAGTTGGAGGCTTTTAAGCATACTTTAGGTGCTATTTCTCAGAAATCTTCTTCTGATACTTGCAAAAACCTCAGTCCAACTGACTGCGAGCAAGTCAGGCTTCTTCCAGATCATCCTTCATATCACTATATGCTTTTCTGTCTTTCCTCACACTGACTTGCACTTGCTCCCTCCCTACCTGATTCTCACCTCACCATCAGTTTCAAAAGACAGGATTTCTTCCACCAGCTCAGAAGGAGGTGAGCTGTGGGATAACGCTGCTCTTTAAGAGAAGGAGAATGTGGAAGCTAAACCATTTGCCGCATTTTCTCGCTGACTAATAATAGAGTTTTCAGGCTTTGCTTTGCCAAATGTCACAAGATCAGGAATCTGGAGAAAACAGAATTGAGAAGGAGGCTTAAAAATATCACTTAAAGAAATAGGTGCTGGTTTCCTTACATTTTTCTTCCTGCTAGGCCCTGCTGCACCTTGCAAATCTCAGGATCAGATTTACAAGCATTTTGGACAGAAAGACCTAGAAAGAAGGAATTTACTTAGGGTTTTTTTTGTCCAACACAAATTGAGATTTTTTGAGAGTTTTCTGAGATTCTGAGGGCTTTAAATAAAACATAGAAGACAATGCTACTTAGAATAAAACTCTTATAGCCCTGGGAACAGTGACAGTGAAGACTAATTCTGTTAATTTAAGATGCTTTTGTTTTCTTTTGTTGGTTTTGTTTTGGTGGTGTTGTTGTTGGTGGAGTTTTTTGTTTTGTTGTTGTTTTTGTTTTTCCCTTTAAAATGTCATCGTTGGAAATTATTTTCTTGAGTAGTCCTTTTGTTCCAGTCAATGGCATGGTAAGATGTACTTCTGTAGCAAGGAATGTCTCCACATTCCCATTTGCAACCGGTTCTAGGTTTTCCTGTTTTCTTACAATGTTTTCTCTTTTAAGATGACTGGTGTACAAACAGGTCTCCTTTTCCCTTGCTGAAGGAGGGATGTGAGAGGTGAGGGAGGAAGTAAGGCAGGGCACCCTTTGAGGCTCCACTCTGTGATGGGTAGTGGGTTGTTGAGCAAAGGTGCATGTTCTGAAGTCAGGCGCAAGGCGTAGATTGCAAGCCGTAAGCCCTCATACTTATATGTGACACCAGTAAAGCAGGATGTGACCAAGCACTTGTGTTCCAGCCCACTCACTGGACTGAATGCATAAACTATTACCTTATAGGTTATTCAGTATGGGGTAAAAACTAAGTCCTCCTGGTGATGATGTCAGTGGGCTGACTCACATGCCAGTACGCTACCTTGTAGCAGTAAGGAAATGCTTTTTACACTTAACTGCTTAAAACTGGTCAGTAATATAGAAATTGTGGCAAAGATTTGTGATGGTGAGCAGCCGTAGTGCCATGAGCAGGGCTGCTGTAAGTGATGCAGCAGTTTGCTGTCAATGAGTTTCCTTAGATTTGCAGGCTTAGGAGCATAGTAAATTTTGTAAGATCACACGACTCATGGTTTTCAGTGTTTATTTGTAACTCTTCTATTCCAGCTGAGTGTGGAAACTGTTAATTTATTCCTTTTCTCTGTGTCTCAGTACTTGAGAAACCATATCCACAGCTCTTCACAGCTGTAACGCATCCTTAATGCTGCTGAGGGGAACTCTGACCCTGAATAATTGTAATTTCCATGTTGTTTTTTTCACTTTCTTGTCCCTGGCACTGAGAGGCTTTCAACATTTTGACACCTTCCCTGTGCTTTTTTCCAGCTTGACGTTTCTTTGTCTGTCTCTTGCATGGTGCATTTTAGTTCCAGGTTGTGTAACTGCAAATGCATTATTACAGTCAGCATTGAAGCTGTAAGAAAACAAACTGGGTAGGACTGGGAAAGAGTTTGGGAAACGATCAATTTATTTACTGTGTGTGTTCTGGCCCTCCCATCTTAAAAAAAAAAAAATCAGAGGAAGGCAGGGAAATTATTTAAGCATGAAAAGCTTCCCTACAACTAGAAGTTTTTTAAAAAGAAGGGGGAAAAAGGCTTAGTACATGATAAAGGCATGAAGAAGTGGTTGTTCTGTGCCACAGTCTGGAGCAAGGAGACCTAGTGAAATAATAAAAGCAGCACTTTAAATGTATGAAAGCACCTTTTTTTCCCCTTTATGTGTAATTTAAATGATGACTCCAAGTTTGCAAAGAGGTCAAAATTATTCATTGGTTCAAAAAGGTATTAGTCAAATTCACAAGTAATAGCTGTATGAAATACAATGGCCCAGAGGTAACCTGCAGCATGAGGAGTCTCTAAAGTACTGATTGCTGTCATCTGTCAAGGGAAGGGTCATACTACATGTACCTTAATCTTCCACAAGCATCACTTACTCTCCACAGTAAGAAAATGGGACTGGTCTGGAGCAATGAAAATAGGCCCATTACTTTTGTTTAAAGTTGAAGACTGATATCCAAGAGTTTTTAAAACAGCATGGAAGTGGCAGTGCAACTCCAAATGTATCAAGCAGGATGAAGAATTGTTTGCAATGGTAAAAGGAAGCATAAATAGGAGCTATAAATAGGAAGAATAGATAAGACCGAAAGATCATCTTGGGTGAAATTTTAACCAAAAGGTATTTGAATTAGAAACACACTTTTACTGGAGCTTCTAGAAACAAACAAACAGAAAAAAACCAAACCAAAACAAACCACTTGAAAATGCAGACTTTTTGAGAAGGAATCCTGAAATGACATCTGGATGTCATAAGCTAATTGCCACAGGAGATGAGTTTACTTCAGTGGATGCTGGCTCTGTAACAGGCACATCTGGTCTGTAGCTCAGTGTATTGCACCATGATATCATAATTCAGAAAGCATGGGTCAAGTATGGCCAAAATTGAACTTGATGTGACTACACAGAATTGATGACAGATTTATTTACATCAAACAAATCTATTCTTGTAACGGTCTAAACCTGAAGTTTAGCCTCGAGGATTTTCCCCTTGGTTTACTGAGAACAGATCTGGGCCCAATACCTCAAATTTGAAAGATGTCACCAGGAAGTTTGTTCCTGATTTAGAATTTTTGGGATGGTAAATAAACAATATTTACTTCAAAGGCCTCTCGGAAGTCTGGAAAAGTTATACAAAGCTTTTAATGACTACCAGCATTTCTGTAAAGGAGAGCCTTATTTAAGAGAAACATTTTGTCTTTAGGCTTTGTCTATCTTGGGCAATGCCTTTATTTCCATTTCTTCTGCAAAGAAGAATCACTGTGGGGGCTGAAGGGCAAATAGACCAGGCAGAAGAGACCATGAGGTGAGGGGTCAGAAGGAGAGAGACAGAGATTGCTCAGACTTGTGAGATGCAGCTGGACTCATCCTCATTCTGTCTCACGTGGCAAATACAGATGTTTGCACAACCACAACCACTGTCTGTAAGTTTTGTCCATGCAGTTGAGAAGCTAAAAAAAAAAAAAAACACATCACAATCTCTCTGGCCATTAATGAGATTGAAATACCTGCAGGCTGACCTTAGCTCTAACTGTGTGGTCAGGAGAGGAATTTGCTTCATGCACTGCACAGTCTGTTTTCAACAAGGTGGATATTTATGAGCATGTGAATGATTTAGAGGCCAAACTAGAGCATATTTGAAATATTATCTTATGAATTTCTTGTCTGTTTGCTCAATCCCTCTTCCTAGTGATTCGTTTTAAGTGTGTGAAGAGGTAATATATAATTTCTATTATCTTACAAAATTCGGGGCACTTTCTGCAGAGGGCATTTGAAGCTTTTTTCCATTAGTATTACATCAAACCTATGATTATATAACTTTTACCAAAATGTAGTCTTCTGACAGAAGATGGCTTGACTTTTTAATGCTACTTGCAATTCTTAAAGGCTGGGCAGACTGAAAGTCTAACTTGTTAAACTCAATGACTTTTGAAAGCTACAAGGAAAACATGGACCCTAAAACTAACAAGCAGGACGTAAATATAATAGCATGCTGGAATTGCCTGGTTAATAGGTCATACATTTTAGCCAGTGGTGTGTGTTGTGATTAATAAAATGCCCTTACATAAGCTGCATATTACAGGGATTTAAGACTGAGGTTTAAGAGTGATGAGCATTTAAACAGAAAATATTCCAGAACACTGTGAAACGTAATGAATGCAAATTAATATAACTGTGAAGGGATCATTTCAACAAGAAATGTATCCAGAAAACAACTCCTGCCAGCGTTGATGTGATTTACAAACATTTTGAAAAGCTCACTTCTTTTCACTTTGTGCAGCTTCATTCTAACTCAGTGAAGTTGTGGATAGCTTTGCCCTAAATTTGCCTTGTATAGCTAAGAGGTGATCACTACACATATTAAATTTACTCAGGAAGAAACTTCCCAAATACTAGCTAAGACTGAGGCTTACCTTTAGGAAACTGTGCCGGTCTATAAGTGCATATGTGCCTTTTCTTTTTCTTTATTCTCTGCATGCCAGCATGAGATATGCCTGCTTTATGCTGGCTGCTATTCAGAGCATGGAATTGAAACAGCAGCTAGAAATCCTATACGTGATGGAGAAATGTCATAACCTTTCTTGCTTTCTTCCAGCAATGCTTTCTGTGCTATTCAGTTGCTAAAGACTGGCAAGAGAAGTCACATAGCCGAGTCTGCACTACCAGAAAGAGTATAAACTTGAGTACAGCTTGTTAGCCTGGGAAAAAAAGCTTGCAACCAGTTAGTGAAGTGGTGTGAACCACAGCCTTAATGGTAAACCAAAAATCTGGCCCTCATTAGGCAGTCAGTTCTGATTGCTTACAAAACCTGTAGCAAACAGAAGAGTAGCTGCTTCTCGCTGAAGTTGGGTTGAAAGGTCTGAACTTGAGAGATTGGAAAATGCCCCAAGAAAGAGACACTGGAGGCCTGTTTTCTCACATCATTCTGGCTTAGGTGCCTGGTTCTGTTTCCATCTTCAGGCTAGTGATGAGTTAGAAGGGACAACTGGGTGAAATTGTCTTTCATTAGACCTATCTGCTCTTTATAATCTTTAAATCTTCATAAGAATTAAATATTAAATGGAACTCTTCTCCCCACATTTTAGTACTCCAGAAAGCATTTCTTGCTTTTGAACATAATTTAAATCCAGAAATTGCCAAACTAATATGATCACCTTCTGCAACAAAGTAAGATTTTCTTTTGACATGAGGAGGGCAGAGGATATTGTTTGCCTGGAGCTCAGCAAAGCATTTGACACAGAACAGATTAGACAGGTGGTCTGCAAGGTGAGTAGGAAATCAGCTCGCATGCTGCACCAAGAGGGTAGTGATCAATGGTTTTACTCTGGCTGGAAGCCAGTCACATGTGGAACCAATGCAAGGTCCTATGGTGTCCAACATCTCCTGAAGTGATCTAGATGTTGGGATTGAAAGCACCTTCACCTGGAGGTGTTTAAGGCCAGGCTGCATAAAGCTCTATAGACAGCCTGATCTAGTGTGAGGTGTTCCTGCTCATGGCAAGGGGGTTGGAACTACAGGATCCTTATGGTCCCTTCCAACACTGACTGATTCTATGATTCTAAGAGGGTCCAAAGAAGGGCCATGAAGATGATCAAAGGGCTGGAGAATAGGTGCTTTAGCAAAAGATGCTACTTTAAAGCAGCTCAACTTTATATAATCAAATTCCAAAAAGTTCCATTTCATGGTGAATTGAAGTTGGAAAAAAAAAAATGTTTTGAAATCTGAGTTCTACCTTTTAAGCTACTGGTTTTTTTTCCCTCAATTTCTATCCCATTTCCAATTAATGAGTTCTAAATATGTCAGTTTCCAGCAGCAGTAATAAAATATCTCCCAGCATATGGGGTTGATAATCATGATTTTCTTAAACTTACCACATTATGGGATTCTGTGCCACTGTATCTCTTCGGCAGTACAGAGTGTTCATCTGAGCAACCCAGCTGACATAATGAGATATAATTATTCTTTTTTTCAATTGTTCATTTCAAATGTAATAGTATTTTAAAATTACTGTGCAATTTAATAAAATCATGGAATATAATTGCCTTCTTTCAACTTGTATACGTTTTAGGATATTATCATTTTCTAAACTTTCATGCATTCTTCTGTCTTTAAACTTCTGGTTAGCATGATTTGAATGAATATATAGTAATTGTTCGTTCTGACTCATCTTGCTAATCTGCTGAATTTTTTGGGCATAACCTGCAGTCTTTAAATTTGACATTGTTTCTGAAGTAACCTTGCTTGAAGTTACGTAGACCTAAATCATAGCGACTTACTTGATCATGCCTAAGTGTTCCCCAAAAGACAACAAATGTAGAACATTGAAGAAATTTAGAGAAGAGTCTCGAGTACTTTCTTGCTCAGAATATTCCTACACCAAAAGGTTGTTCAGCTTCTGGGCTGGCCTGCACCACCTGGAGGGCAGATTTAACTTTGGAGCTTAAATGTGTTTTAGCTCCTGTTGATGTTTGCCTGTAGCTGTAGAGATGGGGATGTCTGCTCAGGTGGTCTCTGAGTTGATTTACCAACGTACCCATGGGCAGAAGCAAGGGCACAATTTGAATTCTCAGACCTCTTGTACTTCACAACTGTGCTGCTACAGCAACAGCTCAAGCAATGTCCATCTGGCACAAAGTTTAAGACTCTCATCTCTGTAATTCATAAGTCCTTCATGAAGATCAATTAATTCATCCTTATAATACTCCAGGTGTTTTATCATCTGCTTTACTTAGGTCCAAGGAGAATAATAAAGCTCAGGCAAAAATGATTTATGTATTAGACCACTTTTTTTAGAGGTCTTTGCTAATGACATAACAAAGTTATCTGCCCCATCTTGCTATATTCTCTAAATTTCTGGTTTATTAAAAACAAACAAACACCAAAACAAACAAACAAACAAAACCAAAAAACCTCCAAAAAACCCAACCTTGTGATTTTTCTGCAAATACCCAGTATCAAACACTAAATACAATCCTTTTAGGGAAAGAGAGAGAGAGAGAGAGAACTGCATGAAGTCTTTTCTTTAATTACACGCTTTTAGATTCCTGTTTCATACCATACTTTCAGACTTCAAGGAGTTGCATCAAAATAAGCTGTTAAAAGATAAACCAAGCAGGTAGAGAATAGACAAAAGTCTGGAAAGACAGAAAGACTCCCTGTGAGCAAATATTCTCTATCTCCATCAGGCTGGGAGCTTACCCTTTCCAAGTTTTAGCACAAGGCTAAATAGAAACTTCAGGGATGGAGCAGGATGTGTTCTCAGTGGTCATAAACACAGAGAAGAAGGAATATACTGTAGGAGACAACATCCTCTCCCAGAAGCAGCTGGGGCTCTGGTAGGCATTAACTGAAGTTTGAAACTGGACACAGAACTGAGCCTGCATCTTTTGTTCTACACACCTATTTTTTTTGCAAATAGGTTTGCAAAAGACATCTCAATAAAGCCTTGTTCTGTAAATGCTGTTTGTATGCTTTTCCTGAAGGAAAGCCCTTAAACATGTGAACAGTAATCTGAGCTTTCATTGTTAATGTCACTAGCAGTTAGGGTACTCCAAAGAAGGAATGTGGTCTTTTAGGGTTTGCTCACATAGTTTAACTTCCAGTTAGTATAGAAATCCATGCACAAAGCCTGGAAAGCTGAGAATAATGCTGCCAGGCTGATGTTTTCTATGCCTGGAAGAAAGATAATTTTCAGAAATAAATAGTGGCACATCATATATCACCACATTCTAGAGTTTGAAGCTTGTAAGATTCATCTTGTTAAAGGGCTGCTAATCCATAGCCCCTTTACTGTGCCCAACTCCTGTGCAGCTCAGATTTGGCTTTTGTGGTAGGGAAATATCCTACAGCAAGGATCCATAGTGCAGGCACTCTGAGGCTCCACATGTAGACAACCCCATATCATGATGAAAAGTGCAGCCAGGAGCTCTCCCTGCCCTTGATAAGATGAACTCTGTGTGTATAAGTGAAGTTGGCCTTATGAAGACATCATTCATCCTGGGCAGGCTGAAGTCTTGACCTCTGTGGATGCAGTTTGATCCCCCTTATCCATAGCACTTCTTCATTACATTTTCACCTAAGAGCTTCTTTACTGAATCCAAAGCTGCTGAATTGTTGGCTTAAATAATTTGAAGTTCAGTCACCAGAAGAGTTAAGTGTGCCACTAACAAAGAGACATGAGAGACCCAAGGTGTGAGCAGTGCTTGAGGCCTCTGCAGTGGCAGGGAACTGATTAGGAGAGATATGCCCAGCTGATCCTAGCAGGAAATTCATGACCCGTGCTGTGCAGAAAAATGAAAAAAATCCAAGGTTTCCCTCCTTCCCTTGAAGTTACTTTTGTAGGTGTACAAGAACTTCTTGCCACAGCTTTGTGCTGTGAATTCATGTTGAGGCAATTACCGATGATGACCTCTAAGTCCCTTTCTGAATTACTTATTATCGAGACAGAAACTCGTACAACCTGCACTCCTTGTTCCCACCTATCTTATGTTACGGCTGACCATACAAAGTGTACTTTTATTGCTTTGTGATCATTTACCAAGTGATTCAGGCCTCCTTGTAACAGTGTCCTGATTATTAAGTATACTCTTTGATCTTACCAGTTTCTGTGTTAGTAAAAGTTTTGTAGCTGGGTTACTGATAAAAATAGGGTCAAGAATTAGTTCCTGTGGCCTTATGGCTAAAGCTCTATGCCTGCTGTTTTCCCCTGTATGAACTGCATTTTGAGATCCACAGTGGGGCCAAGTTTTAATTCATTGTAATGTCTTTTAGACCTAAGATTTTGAGATGTAAAGTCAGAAAGTGAATGGTACTGAGTCCAGGAGAAATCCAAATATACAACAATATAACTTGGCTATATCAGACCTGAAATCCTGACCTAAAAAGGGAACAGTGGATTTGGAAAGACCTACTTTTCATGAAATCAGGCTGACTCACAGTGAATACTTCCATGTTCTCTAAATTTAATTGACAGTCTAAAACTGGTTCCATATTTTTTTCCAGGAATTCACATCTAAGTCCCCTATAATTCCCACAGCCCCTGCTTTTATTCAGTGTTTTAATCCTGGCACTCCTCCAGTCCTTTGAAATTTCTATAGCTTTCAACTGTTTGTTAATTATGAACAGTAATGGATACGCTCAGCGAGAAAGCTTCTCGGCAGCTTCCTCCAAGACAATTGGATTTTGGTTCTTCTCTCCTGCTCAGTTTGATTGAGAAAGCTTTTATTTTACTGCAGTTGCCTTCCATTTTTTTCAGTGTGAGAGGAGGTGAATGTTCTGTGCCCTTCACAGATGTGTTGTAGCAGAAGAGCAAGTAGTGCCTCTCAGAGAACCTATAACAAATCTGATCCTACCCAAGCATAGAGAGAATGTCAAGCACAACTTTTTATTCCTGTCCATTGACTATGTAACCAGGTCAGTATAAATTTCTTTACACATCCCACTTGGTTTGGAAGTCAGTTGGCCCAGCAGTGTTTTAAGACCGCCCTTTTAAAAGTCTTCTGAATACATATCTATCAGTTCTATATTAATTTTTCCTTATGTAAACCAGGTGTCCAGATCATGCAGCTAATACTTGGGAAACTATTCACTTGATGGCCCAGTTTGAATGGCAGGTAAAAACAGAAAAAAAAAAATTGATTTGGAATCTTGAAAGATTTTTTTTTTCCCCATGGCTCTTTTAAAGGTGAAGAAACATCATATTTGGTTTGGAATCTTGAAGGGAATTTTTTTTTTTTTTTTTGATGACTCTTTTAAAGGTGAAGAAACATATTGGGTTTGGAATCTTGGAGGAATTTTTTTTTTTTGGGGGGCTCTTTTAAAGGTGAAGAAACATCTTTGGGTCTTTCTATGTGTGTATGTATACATTTATTTATTTATAGGAAATCACTTTTGGGATAGCTTGACTCAATTGTTGTCTGAGATAGTGGATCTCAAATTCACTTAAAGCTCCATTCGATATTGCTAGGCCAGTGCATTAATGGAAAATACACAATAAAACCTTTGACCATCATCTTTTGGTGCCAGCGGGTCGGAAGCACCCACTGTTAAGTGCTGCCGCATTTGGCGTCACTGCTGAGGAGTCAACCTCCAGGTGCCACAAAAGCTTATTAACTTAAAATATCCAACTGCACTCTTTCTCAGCTGCAGCCCTTAAGGTAGTCACGATGGCTTTATCATGAGGCTCTCTCTGCTAGTTCAGAAAAGAGTTTGTTGTCATAGCAAAGCAACTTTTTTTTTTTTTTTTTTTTGGGGGG
>VWZI01022744.1:211130-249881 GCA_013396835.1 Psilopogon haemacephalus
AAAAAAAGAAGACAAATAGCTTTTTTACCCAGAATTGCGTTTTTTGATTGACTGCAGGTGTTTGTGGTGTTGTGATAAGTTTGGCAAATAGCTCCACCTCTGCACAAATATTATTTGCTAAGAGGAAATAGTTCATTTTGACAGTTTAGATACTAAGTATTTTGGTTTGGGTTGAGGTTTTTGGTTGGTTTGGGGTTTTTTTGTTTGTTCTTTTTTTTTTTTTGTAATCAACATTCTAAACTTAAATACATATAGTAAATGTTTGTAGATTTGCTTTAGAAGTTATTGGAACTGAAGTGTTTCACTGAGAGCAGAATAAAGCAGATTTGTTATTTTTTTCCCCCCTGAAAATAACTAATCTTTGGTTGCATTACTTTCAACAACATGAAAGTTCAGGCGCTGGTATAACCAATAGGGGATGATGAGACACTCTAATGAACCAGAAAAAAAAAATCTTTCTCTTAGATACAGAAAAAGTTGGTGTCATGAACCTTGCAGTCCAGGTGATACTGGTGCTCATGAGAGTGAAAGCAGAATACTTGAAACTTTCTCTCAGTTTCTATGTGAGAAGTACTTTAGAAGTTTGTCTGATTTAGAGGACATGGAACATTAAGCTGAAAATTTACAAAAGGTCCCAAGCCTTTCCTGCCCTTTTGCAGTGTTCTTAGCAGGCTTAGCTGCTACTGGGTCATAAAGTTTATTGTTGCTTATTGATTGAGGTAGGCTCTGGTTACTGACCTCTTTGTGTGCCAGATCTGATCCTCAGCAAGGAGAGGGAAGGTACTGCTCTGGGATTTAGTCACCCTAAATTTTGTCTTGGAGCAATGCCCTTAATATCAATAGCTCCTATTAATTCCCAGCTTTTTCTCTAAAGGAACTAAAAAGAGTCTCTTGGGGCAGGTTTCATTCCTGGGCCAACAACCTTCTAGAGCAAGGATAGATTTCTGCTGCTCCCTTGTGATCAGTTTCAGCTCTTGGACCACCAAAATAGCTCAGAAAAGCTAGATTTCAATACAGAAATATAGCCTTTTATTCTCAGGAAAAAAACCAATATGTGTGGAGATATATATATGTAAAAGAAACAATCCTTTCTTTGCATTAGCATAGATGTAGACTCATTTGAAAACAAAATGGTGTCAGCCTGATACCCAGAAAGCCAAATTACAAATTAATATAAAGATAGTGAGATGCAGACTAAGAATTCTAATTTTCTTTTCTTTTAAATTTAACCACCTCTGAAGATCCCAGGATGTTGCTTTCTTATCACTGTGCTATCTCTTGGCACGTTGTTTCTTCAGCTTAAATTTCACCACTACACCTTCACGACTTAGAATTTGAGGACCCGGTCTCATTTCAGCATTAAGCCATGGTATTTTTGCAGTGTGTGAGATGAGCTGCCTTTGCCACCATTTGCTGAGCTGCTTTTGTAAATCAAAGGCAAAAATAAGCTAAAGAGCACAAGTATTGTTGCTGATAGAAACAGAGCTTTGTGCTGGATTGTTTCTAAGGTCCTACAGTTTTGAAGCTGCTAGTGCACTCCCAGTGTGTAGTGAATTTTCTGTCAGCAAAAGAGGCACAGTGAGCTTAGGCGAGGAGTTTTCCAGTTTGCAAGCTTGAGATTTCCCTTTCTAAGTTTCTGTAAGCCTTTGGACACCCAGAGGAGTGATTTCTCACATCTCTGCGATCTTGGCTGCACGCTGCGCTGTTGTCCTCCAGCTTCCTGTACCTAGACCTCATTGCTGTCTACAACTACCTGCAGAGACATTGTGGAGAGGCTGGTGCTGGGCTGTTCTCACAGGTAATTAGAGACAGAACAAGGGAGAATGGCCTCAAACTGAGACTGGGTAGGTTTAGATTGGAAATTAGGAAAAAGTTTTTCATGGAGAGAGTGGTCAGGCACTGAAATGAGCTGCCCAGGGAGGTGGAGAAGTCACCAACCCTGGATGTGTTTAAGGGTCATTTAAGGGATGTGGTGCTTAGGGATATGGTTTAAGTTGAATTTTGTAGAGTAGGGTTCTAGGTTGGACTTGGTGATCCTGAGGGTCATTTCCAACCTGGATGTTTCTGTGATTCTGTTCTTCAAAAGGTCAGACCATCATCAGGACAGTTTAGATGAGTGTGAACAAACTTTTTTAGCTCATCTTTTTGGCTTTCATACTCCTGGCATCCTCCTAAATCATATTTTCTATTCCTATATCTTTGCTTGACTAAATCAGAAGACATATTTTAGCCTTAAAGGTTAAAGAATCTGATAACTTTCTCTTGACAGTGATCAATGTCTTTAGATGATGTGTAAGTCATATTCAAGTGCCTCTTATTTAAGAGGGTAATGGTCCATCTGTCTCTGGTTTTCATGATTATTTGACCATGTATAGGTTATTTTTCCCTCGGTTCCATAAGATTAGAAGTGTTTTGTCCACAGGATAAAATGAGGAAGCAACCAAGGAGTATGTGGAGAACAAATTCAAGTTTTGCTCACTGGGGAAAGTCTGGTGGCTTAGCTCTCATCTTTTGCAGATTGTTGTATGGGAGGGGTAGTGTTTGCAACATGATATAGTGCTATGGAAATAAAGACTCTTTCCTATAGAACATTATTCAGAGTAACTGACTGAGAAGAACTGTTGTGATGTGAGAAATGTCAAATAATACAGTGCATTTTTATGTCTGCAAGAGCTAAACTATGTGGAAAACATCACTTTTAAAGCTGATCAGCAGGGTATGAGCTCCGTAATCTGCAATTTTATTTTATCTGTTGGTTTCCACATCACCTTTTTTTTTTTTTTTTTTTTGGTGGTATTGGAGCTCTTCTTTAGTGGTTTCACTTGCTACTCTATGATGGTGTTAAAACACAAACCAGAGAATAATATGTGAAGGAGGAGCCAATCTGAAGTGTGAAAGAGCAGATATTTTTATAGATGACATCTGTAATCACTGAGGGTGTCCATTTCTCTTTCTCTTTACTCTTTGATTTGGGTGTATTTGGCTTTAGCTTTAGTTTCTTTCAATGTTATTCTCCCTCCTAAGTCATCAAGAGCTGCTGAAGGGTCAATAAACTCTTCTGGAGATCAATAAATGCCTTACAAAAAAATATGACTCCATTTTTAAGAAACTAACAACATAGAAAATTAGAGATGCCTCTGCAGAATGTTAAAAAGGCTTGGTGGAAAGGAATGGAAGCAGAGTTGGTCAAGGATTTAATAGCTGAATGTGCCTGTATGTCATTCCTAGAATTTATAATCTAAGTATTTAGTGAAAGTGAAAAAATTTCGCAGTGTCTATTCAATGGGTGAATAAATACAGGGCAGTACCATTTGGTAGGATGATGACCTTTTGCACCAATAACCTCTGTAACAGAACTGACACAAGGAAATGGATAATATCTTTTACCAGTCCTTGTTTACCATACTCATACCATATTCTCACTTGTAATCACAGAGGGAATTTCTGCAGAACAAAAGTGTTGAGCAACTTTAGTTTGGTTTGAAGAATCAGATTTTCCATCACTGGAATTACAAAAATATATGTGCCAAAGAGACAGAATTGTAAGAAAAAGAAATAGTGGACTGGAGGGGGACAAAGAACACAGGGCCTTGAAAAGTGATGCTTGCTTATATGAATAGCTAAGTGAATTCCCTAAGTAAAATAGTCAGCAACAAAAAAACCTCTTTCATCTACCAAAGAGTGATAGATGTAATTATTACATGAATAAACAGAAAATGATTAAAATGATTTGTGGTTTGATTTTTTTCCCTTTAATTTCCCATTATTCAGTAATGTGCTTTAATTCTTTATTAAGTCTGATGATATAATCTAGTTTTGATCAGCCAGGATATGAAGCATCTGCTTTCAAATGTTACTATTCTTTGAAAAATTCTCTTCTGAGCTATGGAAGCGCAGCCTGAATGCAGCAAATAACTGTTAGAAGTAGTCCAGAGAAATTGGCATTTAGCACATCAAGGAGTTCACGCTTTTGTTTCTTTGTGTATCATAAACACTGCTGGAAAAAAAAATGAATAGACAAATGAAAACACTTCTGTTTGTTTAGGTGAAACAGCATTATGCATGCAAGTGCTCTCTTTACCCTGAAAAATAGTCAGGAGAAGCTTCTTGGCTTCCAAAACATCCAGGAGTAAAACATCAAAGACAAAATACACTTCTTACATTAACACAGTCAGTTCACACTTCAAATCCTGCCCAGCCTGCTTGGTTGTTCTGTTTACTGTAACTGAATTAAAACAGTAATGTTTTTATAGTTATTGCATGCCTTTCCCTACTCACATGCCTCTCTCCAAACAGGTTTCTCTAAACAACATACTCAAGTCACTCAGCATGTAATAATGGAGACACTTATGTTGGTTCTGTCCCTTTGTTCTCCCTTGAAGGGTTATGAGGATGAGCTTTACTCTTGCAGTTTTGATTGTGCTTTATAATTCTGCTGTTGTAAGATTAAGCTACGTTTTCAGTGACTTAATGCAGAGACTTTATGAATATGCTTGCTACTGTTCTTCCAACAATGCTTTGACCTGGGTCTTGTTCTCATTGTTTTTATATCCTTCTAAAGCCAAAGAGTTTGGGTTGTTCCTTTCAGGTTACTCATTATTGAAGTGGCATAGAAAAAGAAATGTACTGGTGTGTTCACAACTTGATGTAATTAAAAAAAAAACGACAACAAAAACCCAGTTATTTAGAATAGCAAGATTTACCCTGGAAAGTGCCAGAAGGTCACTCTGCTGCTCAGACAGCAAACTGCTCCAGATCTGAGGGCTGCTCATATGAGGGCAGAAAATATAGACAGAGAAGAAGGTGGTAACAGCAAAGAAGTGATTATGAAGGGAAAGGTAAATGGGTTTTATGGCCTACTCCTTATCTAAGTGTGAATTTTGGTTTTCCCCCCAGTGAATGTGAATGAGAAAGAATTTCCTTGGACAAAGACCCATTGGCATTTCTACACATCCTGCACTGCCCTGCCAAAGGTTCTTGCTGAAAACTTCCTCGTGTACGTTGCTCACTGGACTCTTGGCTAAGCCCAGGGCAGTAGAGGGGCAGGACTCCTGTATCAGCTCAAGTCCCTAATGGAAATGAAAGGTAACCTGCAGTAAGCTTGTCATAATTAACTTCTTATTGTTAACTTCTTATTTGAGTAGGAGCATCTGCAAATATCTGAACAGCAATTGCCTTTGTTAAAACAGTAGGCAGCTGAAACATGAACGAGCTCTGAAATCTCTAAGCATACCAAGGGCTGCTACTTTCAAAATTCTTACGGAGTTTGCTTTGTTTCTTTGCTTGTTTTTAGTAGCTAACACTTCTTCAAGTAAATGCATAGCTCCTGCACTCTTGGCATGAAAACTAAGACATTATGTTGAAGGTGAAGCATAGAAGACACAGCAAAGAACCTTTAATACAGAATAACTATGTGTGATCTTGCTGTTTGTAGCTGCCATGTATCCTTCACAGGAACTAGAGAAAGGCTACAAAGTCTGTCAATACTGTCTCCTTTTCTCTGGGAATTGTAGTCAAAGAGCAACATGACACCAGAATTTAGTTTCAAAACTGGTCCTGTTTGCTTAGAACTAACACTTCTCTATTCTGGTTTATAGTCTTTCTTATTCTTCTGTTTTATAGTGTAGGACTCTCATGAATAATGCTTTTATTTTTTTTTTTTTATAGTTGTGATGGTCCAATGCATGAGAGAGTTTAGGAAGCTTTGACTGAGGTTTGACAAATGGATGTAGCTGGGGAGAAAAAAGATAAACAAGCATTGTTGAGCATTATATCTAGCTAAGAAGTGTCATGTTTCTTTTACAGACATGAACAAAGGCTCATGAACCTTTGCCATCGTCTCTGCACTGATTAACTGAATAAATGATTTTGTCCCTCCCTACAAAAATTTACTTCAAGGATAGAATCATAGAATGTTTGGGGTTGGAAGGGACCTCCAAAGGTCATCTAGTCCAACTCTACTGCAGTGAGCAGGGAAATCTTCCTCTAGATCAGGCTGCTCAGAGTCTTGCTGAGCCTGACCTTGAATATCTCCAAGGTTGAGGCTACAGCTAACTCTATGGGCAACCTGTTTCAGTGTTCTACCACCATCATGGTGCAGAACTTGTTGCTAACATCCAACCTAAATCTGCTCTTCTCTAATTCCAAGCCAGTCTATTGTCCTATTGCTACAGGCCTTTGGAAACAGTCCCTCTCTGTTTTTAATGCATAGATAATGCTCTTTTCCTATTCCTTAAGAAATGCACAGACTTGCTGGCCTCATCTCCCTGTTCCTCTTGCCAACAAGTGTTCTGTTTCGCGTTGGGATGAACTCCTTCCAAATGCTTTGTGGCACACAAGATGCTTCTTTGAGAGTCTCAGATCAGCATATGGCTGTATCATTAGGAACACTGTGAGGATGGCCAAACGTTTTACACACAATTGTTATTCATTGAAAAACAACCCTTCAGAATACTGCAAAACATTTTGCAATTGTCAACATCTTCAATTTTCATATACTTATAATGGAATTCTGGGCCCTGATACCTTCCACCTTTGTTAACATTTTTGCTGATACCTTCTTCTACTATTTCTTCCTGACAAGAATTCCTACTTTCACACAGGGTTAGGGTTTTTCTTTTTTTGTGTGTGAAAAAGGTAACAGTTGAATGCATGAGAACTAAAACAAAGAACGCTAAGTGTAGCAGGTATAATATTGCTAGAAAATGATGAACTGAGATTATTGTACACCTAAATCTGTGCTGCACTTTGGAAAGATAACATTTGTATTTTATTGGCAGATGAAATCGCATTTATAACCAAATGAGAGAGTAAATTGTCACGTACTTGAAAGTTTTCTGACTGTTTGGTTTTGATTGTGAAGATAACTGAAAGTATTTCTGATTACAATATTTTCAGCTGCAGGTTCCACTAACATTTCATTGTTGAAAAGCTATTGTCAATGTGCTGAGATAAGGCCAAAGAGAACTGGTAATTATTTTTGTTGGCTGTTACAAAGGCTTAAGAAAGGAAACAATAGTTCAGGAGTTTCTGGGTGAATATACCAAGCAGGATGAGGTGTTTCCTGAGCAAGCAGGGATTAGTAGCCCACGTTTGCAGAAACTGGCTCTGTGGTTTGTTATAGCTGAGGACTGAAATTTCCTACTTTTCAAAGTTCAGTTTCCTCAGTGAAATTCAGTTCCTCCAGTGCTCAGTATTGCAAATTCCCTCTCTCTGTCGGCATGAGGCAGCCCCTAATGGAGGAGTACAAATTGTTATGGGATTATTAGGTGTACAAGCTGCCTGCCAAAACTTGTTCTGAAGTCAAAACACCTGCTGAATCAGCTTCAGAACATAATTCTGCTTCTTCTGTGTTTTTCCCTTGTTCTGTATTCTGCCCACATTATTCCCACATGGTTGCTTAATTGTGAGCTAATATCAGAGGATTAAAATATTGCAATTAATTAAAATGATCACTATTAGTACAGACATAAGTAGTACATTATGGAATTAAAAAGAGCAGTTTGATCCTTGGTTCAGTGTTGCAATACACTCACAAATCCAGTGCACTCCAAAGCTTGCCCACTGGCAGCAGAGCTAAGTGAGCACCCACCCCAGCCACACAGATGGGTGCTGTGGAGGCCAGACCAGCCCAGAGCTCAGAAAAGGCTAAAACGATGCCAGTCCCTGGCTCTGGAACACACAGAACTGCTGAACTGGGAAAGGCAGACCAAGGCTTTGCTGTTATTGTGTTTCTGGCCAAAATATCTGTGACTATTCTTGGCATCCTGCATGACCTACAAGCACCCATGTAAATAAACAAAGTGGCAAAGGTGATGTCATTCTAAGCACACCAAAATGACTGTGAAATGCTTTCTTACCCAGAGAGAAACGTTAAAATATGTTATAATATTTAATATTAAATTGTTAAGGTATTAAAAATTCAAGTGGAAGGAAGGAGGAGAAGTTGCGACTCCCTTTATAGAAAGTATGATCTTGGGTCTTCAGAGCTATTTAGGCTCTTTACTTAAATCTTACTTAATGGGGATTTGGCACCTAGCTACTGCTGAGGATTTGAGCCATGATCAATATTCCTTTAATCACTCACAAAATCTTTAGCCCGTTTAGAGAAACAATGTCTCAAGAAGTCCCCGTTCAGGTCCCTGTGCCAGGTCTAGCACCACCGTAAAGCTGCAAAGGGTTTAAAACTGTCTAAAGGTTTCAGATGTCGGAGCCAAAATTACATTTTATATGACTCGGAGACCAATACATCACTTTCTTTTCTTTTTTTTCTTTTATTTTTTTTTCCCCAGTGCTGTTATTTCCTGAATAACCCTGCTAAAGCAAAATCGCATCAGGAAGAATGAGATACAAGGCCAGTGGAGAGGTTATATATGGTGGGTAAGAAGGGATATGGTATACAAGTTCACCATACTCCTTTTATAGCCTTTACATACTTATTACTGAGAATTCTTTTTTTCTTCTGCAGTTCATGTTAAATTCTGGGGAAAGAAGTTGCCTTTGAATGGCACCTGAAAGTTTAATAGTTTGTGACTGTTAAGCTCCAAACCGCTCAGAAATGAAGCAGCAACTCATTACAGGCACTTGTCACTTTTCTGTCTTATCTGAAGTTTCTATTCTCTTGAGTGACTTTTAACAGCATTAAATCAACACCATCTACTCAAGAGTTGCCAGTCTAGTACTTTCTTGCCAGATGATCTTTCTTTTAATCTGATTCTGTGGAAAGCAGCAGGGTATTCCAGCTCTGCAATTTATCTGCAATAACAACAATCAAAGCTGTTATTTTCCTTATTCTGTAACAGAGCTCTGCTTTATCTCATATCGTGGAATTTTCCTTCCCTAACTGGCAGCAGCATCTCAGGCCAAAAGCTGTGACAATGACAGTAACACAGAGAATGGCCACTTCTGATGGCATTTTCTAAGCATGCTGACTGTACCATCACAGAAACATAATAATACTCCATGATAACAAATTTGCAGCCATCTAGGACCTGACATATGGCAATCTCCTAAACATTTTGGTCAGTCAGAACTTTATGTTAGTGGCAGAGCTCTGATTCTTTTGCTTTAAATTGGCTAAAGGAAGATTCTCCAAGCCATAGATTCACTGCATCAAACTGAATCTTTGGGTGCTATAGCAGCAGAGGCTGTGCACATGCCAGGGCTTAAAAACATTGAGAGTCAAAGTAAGAATAGATGTAGTAAATGAAAATACTTCTGTCTGCAGCTGCCTATGTTGCCTCTCTGCTGTGGTTTATTGCCCCTGAAGGTAGAGACAGTGGAACAGAGCTTAGATTTGCACTTCACAGCTCCAGTTCCAATTTCAGGGTATTAGCTTAAAGCACTGATGAGAAGTTATAGAAAACCCCTAAAATCACACTAAGACAGAGGACAGGAGCTTTTGTTCTGCCACCCTGATAGAGGAATAATAAATTACAGAGAAAAGGGAGAGTAGACATCTCAGGGCAGTGAGGTCTCAGGCAGCTGCAGCTAGATTTGACATATTCCAGAAAATGTCTGTTCTGGCCATGATGGGTGGAAAGAGTTAGACTGTTGGCTGGGATTTACAACTATGAGCTGGCTTTGTGAAATTTCATCCTAACTATGTAACTGAGAATGCCTCAGCTAGCCAGCCAGCTAGGAGGAAAGGCTGAAGGCAGAGAGAATTTCTTACTTCTCTTTCAGCTTCCATCAACTCAGAAAACTTCTAAAGCTTGTGTTTATGAAAGACTGGCATTTGTAACCTGACAGGCTTCAGTGCTCTAGCTGCCACTTTGGATTTGGATACTGTCTTATAGTTACCTTTTAAAATTCATCTGAAGGGGAAGGCATCAGTACTGCCGTTCACCTCTTTAACAAATGACTTTGAGAGGAAGCACAAAACTGGTTTCTCTGTCTGCTTTATCTGGAGATGGGTCAAACCTACAGCTCAGATATCCCAGATGTGCCTTCACTGTCTGGTTTAAGGCAAAGATGATAGAAATTTATTCACTGCCTTTCTGCTGAAGCCGTGCTACTGTGCAGAAAGGAAAAGAAGACTGAAAGGAACAGATAGGGAGAAGAGAGTAAACAAGTGGCAATGCAACTCCCATCCCCATCACACGCAGCCTTGCCCAGGAAGAGTTCACATACCACTTCTCTCTTTGATTCGTGGATTCTTCAGTGCAGAAATGCATAAAGAATCCTTGGGGCAAGGAGCAACTACATTGGATCACTGAAGAGCCTCTTTGTGTTGCCTTTGTTTACTGTTTCCATGGATTCTGAATCTTGTGCATATTCTACGGTGAAGTCTACATGGTATATTGTGTGCTGAAATCAATACAGCTTGCTTACAGTGTGAGCCAGACAAAAGCTATGAGATCAAAATTATGTGCCCATGAGCTAATTTACTTTTCCTCCTTGGTATGTACTAAACTATGTTCTGGTTTCTGCATGATTTTGGCATTGCATGTATCTTCAAAACATTCCAGAACCTAAGAACTATTTGTCCCGTCAAAATCCATGTTGGGCAAATATGATCATAGTGTTCAATCAAAGCTCCTAGAAGTTAAAACTACCATAAAAATGTCTTAATAATGTGTTAGTTCACCTCTTCTTGGATAAGTTTCTATTTATGGATATCTGAATAGGTTTTTTTCCCCCCAGAGAAAACTAAGGCAGAAGTATCTGATAAACCAGGAATGGGCTTTTCAAATCTCACAATTGCAAAGTAGTAACAAAGTCATCCTTTGCAGAATTCTCTTGCAAAGCAGCCCTGGAATCTGTGTACAGGTTGTGATGTTTCTTACCAAGTCTTTTCTAGCTGTGCAAACTGATACTAGAATAACCACTGCAGTTGTAACAAGGATGCTGTATACAAGGTACCAACTACCTCTGATGTATTCTCTTCAACTGTGTTGTTGCTCAGCTTTAGGTAGTTGGAGCAAGTGATTTATGTGGCCAGAGTAAATATACTGTGTAGGTTCTTCAACATTCTTAAAGGCTCAAACTCTCAGATTTTTACACCCAAATTGTTTAAGCACAGGATGAATTCATTTCAGCTGACACAGTAGTGTCTCTCTATGTGATCAATATCTGATCTTTAAGTTCAGCTAAGTGACCAACTAATTTATGTATAGATGTTACTTGCTGCTGATTTTGGCAGAGGTGCTTGCATTCCAACCAGCACCCACGTCTGCTGCTTGGTCACTTGGTTAGCATTTGCGAGGTGAAATAGCCACCTAAAGCTCTGGATTGTAGGTCTCTTTCCACTAGCTGTAGAGATCACTTCTTATATAGAATCGTAGAATGGTTTAGGTTGGAAGTGACCTCAAAGCTCATCTAGTTCCAACCCTTTGCCATAGGCAGGGACATCTCCCACTAGAACAGGTCGCTCAAGGCCTCATCCAACCTGGCCTTGAACACCTCCAGGGAGGGAGCAGCCACAACCTCCTTGGGCAACCTGTGCCACTGTTTCACCACTCTCACTGTAAAGAGCTTCTTTGTAACATCCCCTTTAAATCTCCCCTCTGCCAGTTTAAACCCATTACTCCTCATTCTATTGACAAGACCTTGTCAATAGTCCCTCCCCAGCCCTCCTCTATGCCTCATTCAGATACTGGAAGGCTATTACAAGTTCTGCTTGAAGCCTTCTCTTCTCCAGGCTGCATAGCCCCAATTCTTGTAGCCTGACCTCATGGCAAGCCAGTGGCCTCCTCTGGACTTGCTCCAACAGTTCCATGTCCTTCTTGTGTTGGGGACTTCAGAACACAGTACTCCAGGTGGGGTCTGAGGAGAGCAGAGCAAAGGGGGAGAATCTCCTTGCCCTGCTGGCCACACTGCTCTTGAAGCAGATATCTCATTGTCTACCTTAAGTCTCACTTAAGTGTGGCTGAAGTCAGACAGGATGAATACAAACCTAAGTGTTTTGGTTTTTTTGGTTAATGCCTTTGTCAGTACTGCCTCCAAGCTACTTACTAGTTACAAACAACATCTTCATTACTAAGCTGGCAATGTGTAGTTGTGTTGTCTGATTGTATCTGTACACAAAAATTACAGTATTTAAACCACGATGGCAGTTCTCCTCCAGTCTCTTGTAGGCATCTGTGGATTTTCTCCATAACATATTTTCAGCTGTTCAGGTAACATAATTGGCAGTATTGTTGGTTTGAAAGACTGGGTCTGTAATCTAGCACAGACAGTGCTAGGTAAGTAAACAATGAGCTTTTCAAATTAAGGGAGGAGGTATAATTTAAAATAATATTCTTTGAATGAAAGCAAAATTCTGATATTGTGTGATCTCACAGAAGAAACAGAAGTACTACTTCTCTGGCATTTTGTGTATTTGAGGAGATATGCCCATGGCAGACTACAGAACAACATGACCTTTCTATGGAAAATTATAATGAAAGCATGCCTGAGTTTTGCTGTTCTTAATGACTGTCATTTAGTTCAGTGTGTGATGTATAATAAAGATGCTACTAAATTGCTGTCAGTGAGGAAACAGCTCATCACAGCCTCAGAATTAGGACTCAGTGAAGTCTTCTGAGTGCACCTTCTGGGCTGGCACCACATTATCCATGAGACAGGTAGCCTGGTGGTCTCCTGATGTGATCCACCCCTTTTTCAGAAGAGCTCAGCCTGCAGAATGATTTATGCAACCATAGAAGAAGACATCTGTTTGAGCAGAATGAGAACATGCCATTTCACAGGTGCATCCCACAGTGAACTGCAGCTAAGCACTGAGGAGCATTGAAATGGGTTGTAACTTTAATGATCTCCACATAAAAGAGGTGAAGTTCATTAAAAATCTATCCAAATCATGAAACTGTGGCCCATGCTGAAGGGAGGGATTTCATCTCTGAAAGCTTAATCTCTGTATATGGTAGAGCCAGAACCTAATTTTAACTTTAAAAAAAAATTATTGAAATCTCCTGCTCCCCCTGCAATTGTATTAAGGGGCTGTGGTGATGTGACCACCCACATTACTTCCTTGAAAAAAATGGTTATGGGCAGAAACACAAGGGCAATAAAGATGGGGAATGAAGACCTCAGAGCTATTTGTGTTTTCTGCTGTGCAGTATGAAGCAGTTATTAGCATTTTCTCTTTCTTAAATACTGTTTCGAGGGTGTTGCATTCCTCCTAATATGTTAGGAGTACAGTACAGTGAGTCTAGATGAGGGCAAGATGATGCTTTCAAGTTTATTTGCCAGTTCCTGAGAATAGTTTCCTAAGCCTTTTATACAACTTACCCATTTTTTTAAAGAAAATTGTTCAAGGATAATACATTACATAGACAAGTCAATGCATATAAGGAAAATGTCAAACCAGTTAAGTCACAGAATCACAGAATTAACCAGGTTAGAAAAGACCTCTGAGATCATCAAGTCCAACCTATCACCTAACCCTTCCAATTAACTAAACCATGGCACTAAGTGCCTCATACAGCCTCCTTTTAAACACCTCCAGGGATGATGAGTCCATCGCCTCTCTGGGCGGCCCATTCCAATGGGCAATCACTCTTTCACTTCTTTCTAACATCCAGCCTAAACCTGCCCTGATGCACCTTGAGGCTGTGTCCTCTTGTTCTGTCACTGGGTGCCTGGCAGAAGAGAGCACTTCCCACCTTGCTACAAGCTCCTTTTTGGTAGTTGTGGAGAGCAATAAGGTCTGCCTTGAGCCTCCTCTTCTGCAGGCTGAAGTCTCCTTGCTCCTGTTTGTAGTTCTTAGTTCAAATAGTTTTAGATATATAGGGCTGGAATATTTGGGTGTTTTATGGGATAACTTATCATTACTTTGACTTTTGATGTTATTTCAATATTAAAAAAATAATATCAAGCGAAAATACAATTTCAATTTTGTGTAGAAATTAATAAGTTTGTCTCATCTCATCCATCTTGACATACTTCCCATGAGGCCAGCACACCACTGTGTGACAGGGGCTGTTGCCTCCATGCTGAATGTTAGATTGCTGCATGCTGTGTTTGTAGTTGGCTTTTTTTTTTTCTTTCCTTTTATAGTGGGAGACTCTGATGACCTCTGTAAAACCAAGGAAGGGAGTGGCATCTGTTACTGCTTTGCTGCAGCCAGCTTTTATAGCGCTTCACAATTTCAATAGTTTCATGGAAAGAGCAAAATATGCCTCCTTCAGGCTTGGCTGGAATCACAATTATTTTTTCACTGGCTCTGCTCTCTCTTGTTAGCAGTTTCACATCATGAAAGGGGGCCTGATGTTACACGTGCAGGGCTGTAATTTTTTATCAGCCTGCTGATTATACTGCCCGGCTTTGCGCTGAAAAGTTTTCGACATCCCCTGAGTTTTTAAATCACAGTTCTGAAAAGGAGTTTGCCATCTTAAACATTCCAAGAAGGCAGCATGATTGCTGCACTGAACTGAATCGAGAGTTAGCTGAAAGCAAGCAGCAGATTGTGTAAAAACATTTTCCCACCATTACTGGTGTCCACTAAGACTCAAGAGAACTATTAGTATATGTAGATTCTCTGTCTATCTACCTACCTACCTGCCTATATTATATAGATATGTAGATATATATATATATATACATTCATACATATGTTTTCATAGGTTTAACCTAAGAATATGTTGGCTTTTTTTTTCCCTTGAAAAGAAGAGGGATATGGAAAACAAGCTGTTTGCGGCTTCGTTTTAATGTTCTGATAGCACACCCTTGCATCCCTCTTTGCTCTTCAGACGTAAAGCCCTGCCACTACTTCTGAAACAGCATCATATCTTCCTAAAACACTCATTACTTCCAAACCTTTTTTCCCCCTGATATAACAACCATGCCTTAAAAAAAACCCAAATGTTTGGTAGTAAGGGAAGAAATGCTGCTGGCTAAAGGAGTTGCTCCAAATGTTGGTGAAATAGATGTAAGCCTTCTACAATAGCCTTACAGTTTTTATCTAAAGATTTCTAGTTTAAACTCCATATCTTAAAAAGTCAACTCTCAGCAGCTAATGAATATATTTATAAGAACAAAAAAAAGTCTAAAAACATTGTAAAAAGTGTAGACAAAAGAGAAATTACTTCATTTTAGTTGTTTTATGCGTGTGTAGACTTTGTATTACCCCACAGAAGTGTTATCTTTTGGGCACTAATCCTAGCCAAGCAGATGACAGAAACATAAACCCAGTGGAATTTTTTTAATTGGTTTGAATTAATTCCCTGGGGGCGGTGGGGGAGAGAGAAGAGAAAAATCAAAAGCATGTGGATACAAAAACACTGTCTTGAAATAAGTAGGTATGGAGGTACAACCTGACTTTCTGAGAATAAATCATAAAAATATTATTTTTATCAATTTTTGTGTCACTCTTGAGACTCCTCCTCTTCTAGTACCATGCAAACACTGTACTGACAGCCAAAATCCTGGACAGTTTGCAGAAGGGCATGACTTTGATATGCTAAGGTTTTCCTCCCCCTAACCTTATTATCAGACTGCCTACCTGCTCTTAATTAACATGAATTAGTTTACAAAGAACGTGTTGGTTCTTTACTGACTAGGATTGTGAGAATACTAAAAATACTGCTAAAACTTTACGTGATAACTGAAAAGTAGAAGACCAAACTGAGAACTGACATCAAGCACTCTTGCATCTCCCAAAGCCTGACTGAGCAGCTAACACTATTATGCACTAAAATGCAGCCAGAGAATCTTCCTTGACCTGTTGCTTTCCTATCCACCCCTGGCTCCAGTAAAAGTTTTCATTCCGAACATTTTTTTACTGAGATAATATTTTCTTCTGCTTCTTTTGCAGATGCAGAGGTTGTACCTGTGTCTAATACGGGGGAGTCACAGCTCACTCACATCGCTCTTACTCACAGTTGTATAAGAAACTTGGCCCTCAGAGTGCACAATGGTATGTATCATCTCCTCCACGTACACAGCCCTTGAAATGATGCACCAAACAACTGCTGCAGGCATTTATTTCACAATCAATATCTATTGGCTCTTGTCACATGTGTTGGTGGTTTGTTTGCTGTAGCGCTGGTCATGGTATGTTGAGTAAAGAGGAATAACTTCACATTCTTTGCAGATTCCTTGCTGATGTGCATTAGTCACATATTCAAAAGGACCTCAGCTGTATTTTCCTCCAGTTGCCCAGCAGTGTTTTCAATTCCAGAGTGCTGCCTGGGTTATAAATGGGTATTTTCTTTCCTAATGTAACAGAACACAAACGTGTAATTAAGAGTGGGGAGAACAATTTCTGCAGCTTATCCTTAGACAGGTTTCTAATCATTTAATTTGCTAGTGCAGTTGGAATACAGTGTTCAAACACAGCTCGGTCTGTGGCTTGCTCAGGAACCTTTGGTCAGTGTTTGAGTGGTTGCTGAACCTGTGAACTGTTTCTGCTCCTTATAACTGCCTGGTGCTGCTAGAGACATGGGTAGGTTCTTGCAGCAGGAACAGCAAACAGCCTTGTATGCAAAAATTACTCCTCCTCAGATATGAATGATCTATTTCTATGATAAAAATATTTTTTATCAATATTTGTATTATTCCACACTCCTTTTTTTTTTTTCCTGTACATCTTTTATTTATAATATAACAGTAAAGAAATCTTCAGGATTCCTCACCTGGTGTGTGTACAGTGTGAGGACATATTGCAAAGCATCATGGAAACACCAGCACAGGAGGGATTATTATGATGAATTCAGATGAGTTTTATTTCTCACATCTATGTTTGCTTTAAAAGTACCAACGCTGTGCTCCTCTCCCACCCTCAGTTCCCCTCCACTCTTTGCACTTTCTCCCGTGCTTTCTTATTTAGGAGAGAATGCATTCATCTACATTTTAAAAAAGAGTAGCCTTTATTTCCTGTGATTTTCTGCAATTTTCCATCAGATTCAAACCTCCAAATTATATAGGGAAATATGGTGCCACATTCACATGCAAACTATTTTTAGAGAACATGAATAATTACACCAGATGGTTGTTTAATTCTCTTGGCATTATCTGTACTGTACATTTATGGCTTAAAGTAATATTTCCTTACACTTTTCAATATCTGTGGAAGGTCGTGGGTAAGTCCCGTTCCATTATTTACATCTGATCCCTTTTACAGACATATTTCAATGCTACAGCTGTCGGAGGGCTGCAGAGATGCTGATCTGCAGGCTTCTTAGTAAACTGTTCATCTTGTAGAGCCATAGAAGTATGTTCACAAGAAAACATTACATCTTTGACAGCAGATTGTTGTTAGTGTTTTATATACAAAGGAGCACTACTTATTCTATGATTGCCTCCATTTAATCTTCCGAGATTTACTAAAATTACCCCTTTCAATTGCCTCTTCATTTTATGCAGCAGTGAAAACAGGAGAGGTGTTTCTTCACATGCTACACACCTTGACTGCTTTGTGAGCTGCAGAGGAAATTTCTGCAGCTCAGACTGTTCTGTTGCTTAGTGAAATTACCTAGGCAATTACTTCCTTCCAAATTCTTAAACATTTGGACCCGTGTAAAAGATTCATTCCTTAGGTGTTATTTCTGAAAGCCACAGATTGTTATGTGTCAGAGTTAATTCAGCTGATGTAGAAAGCTTAAAAGCAGATATTCTCAGGGAGGAGCTGGCACGAGGATGAAGATTTTGCATCAGGAGAACTTTTGAAATATATTTTTGTTCTACACTGGAACGAAAATAAAATCTTCCAAACGTTTGCATGGGAATGGAAATATATCAAAGTATCTGGCTTAGGCTCTGAAACTCAAGTAGTTCTGTTTACTAAAGTGTATTTATAACCTGTGATGCTTATGGAGTTGGACTTAGTCGTGGAAGTCATGAGCTGTGCTTAATCCCTAAATTTGTGATCTGGCATTTCTCTGGAGAGCACAGAACAAGCCTTTACTTTTGCCCCCATGTGTGAGACTGCTGTTCTAGCTGAGGGTTACAGAAACATCTTGACTTCCCTGAATGCATTGGGTTATTTTCATTTTGCTAAAAAGGTTCCTATCAGCTCAGCTAAGGCTAAGCAATGGAGTTATGTGAGAAACTAGAGAAATCCTGGCAATTTTTGGCTCTTCTGAACCTGTAAGTGTCTGAGCAGCCCAGTGAGTGACTCCCACTTAGAAAAAACTTGGCTATATTCAGCATAAAAATATGCTTTTGACTGATTTCGCCTTCTATATATTTTCTGTACACCTGCAAGTTATGTGCAACAAGCAAAAAATTTTTGCAGTTCATGCAGGAACTGACCTTTTATTATCCTCAACCAGAACAAGGTGTCTGGGCTATAAAAAGAAATGTAGTTTAGGGGGAAGGGAAAGGGACAGGGGAAGGGGAAGGGGAGTGAAGTGAAGGGAAGGGAAGGGAAGGAAGGGAAGGGAAGGGAAAGGAAAAGGAAAAGGAAAAGGAAAAGGAAAAGGAAAAGGAAAAGGAAAAGGAAAAGGAAAAGGAAAAGGAAAAGGAAAAGTGACTGTTCTAGTTTGGTATCAATATGAAGTCTTTTCTGTTCTGGTAGGGTAGTCCATTGGAAGGATAAATAAAAAAAAATCAGTGACGATGCCATCTCCAGAGCACCAGAGCATTCTCTAGAGTAGAAGACAGCAGTGGATCATCCCTTGATGGGCAGAACAGGTCTAGAGCAAGTAAAAAAGGTTCTGCAGGTGAGTGTCAGCTGTGTAAATTTACTTCCTGACCTCCCTTGCATTTTCTGTGCTTGTAAGATGTGAGTTCAATTCCTCTAAGTTTGTTTTTTCTTCTTCTCTTGATTGGGAGAAATTGTCTCGGCTCTAACCTAGAGTAACTTCTTAGCTGCCATCAAACCTGTCTGGTTTATGCACTTGAGAAATATTAGAAAGAGAAAAGACAAAATGTGGCAACGTATGTCAAGCTCATCAATTTTGAGCTAATCATAAATATACTGAGCAAGTGTGACATGTTGATGCAAAAGGACCTTATTTTTGGCATATGGAGAAGAGAAATGCAGGACTCAGCTGCAAATGTTGATGTGCAACACAAAAAGCAAACTGCTGCTAGAAAATTATACCTGTCTCTTAAATGACAAATTCTCACCATCACTCAAAGCTAAAAGAAATTCCACATCTTTGTCATTGCAGTTCCCACATATATGACTTTTTTATAACCTTATCTAAGAGAAGCTGTCATTTTAAATGGAAATATGACACATCCAGATAGATTATCTAATTAAGTTTGTAACTTCAATATCGAGTACAAAGTAGAATGGAGAAATATGAGCTAAAAACCAGGGTTAATTGGTGTTTATAGCTTTAAAGTAACACTATTGGGCCTTTCACTTCCCAGAATTGGTCTAGCTTGCTGAGAGATAGAAAAGCCTCTGTGCTGGACATTGTGGTCTGCACTGTCATGTCAGAAGTGAGTATCCTGTACATAGGAACCATTCATGGAATTGTAATAAAACTTTTTATTTATTTTGTTTGTTTGTTTTCTATAAAGATTGTGAACTTTCAACAAACATCAAACTTGACATTAAAATCTTTTACAGCACTCTTTATGGCGGAAGTGTCAGGAACCACATAGGTATCAGTGCTGATATGTTATGATGGAATCATAGAATCAGTCAGGGTTGGAAGGGACCACAAGGATTATCTATTTCCAACAACCCTGTCATGAGCAGGGACACCTCACACTAAATCAGTCTGTCTAGAGCCTCATCCAGCCTGATCTTAAACGCCTCTAGGGATGAGGCTTCGACCACCTTCCTGGGCAACCCATTCCAGGGTCTCACCACCCTCATGGTGAAGAACTTCTTCCTAACGTCCAGTCTAAATCTCCCCATTTCTAGCTTTGTCCCCCTAGTCCTATCACTACCTGACATCCTAAAAAGTCACTCCCCAGCTTTCTTGTAGGCCCCCTTAAGATACTGAAAGGTCACAATAAGGTCACCTTGGAGCCTTCTCTGCAGAGGGAACAGCCCCAGTTCCTTCAGTCTCTCCTCATACATGAGTAATGAAAAGTAATTCAAGGAGTCTTGTGTGTGTGTGTATGTGTGGTCACAGAAAACAGTTTTGGTTGGGTTTTTTGGTGATTTTTTTTTTTTTCCTAACAACAAAGTATACCAAAAAAAATTTGAGAGTTCTGTAAAAGTTACCAGCAGAGCTAAGCCAGCTCAGTTATACTGGCAATTGTGCATCTCACTGTGTTCCAGTACAACTTCTTTTCCATTTCAGTTTGGCCAGGAATATACTGTGTTGAAAACACACTTTGGCAACAGCAGCTGAAGGCATAAGTCTTGTAGTCTCTTCTTCCGGTGGGAAACTCTAGATAAGTAGTGCATAAAATGCTTGTGACCTTCTTTTAATGCCGGCGCTATTAAAACAGAAACCCTTCAGCCAATGCTGTCTACCTGTCCACTACCCATAGACTCTTAATCTAGAAGCAGAACCCTCTGATAGCAAATCTCTGCCTTCTCTTGTGGAAGAGCAATTTCTTTTCCTCCTGTGTTCTTTTGGACTCGAAGAAACATTTCTGTTTGTCATGATATTTGAGATGCTCAGACACAGCTTTCATCCTACAAAGCACTACGTTGTGCACATTGATCCTGCTTTCTCTTTAACGATGGAGAATTATCTCAAAATAAACTGGGAAGTGACTATACTGCTTAATGCTGAAGGTTGAAAGTGCTGTAAATGTGTCATAGCACAGTAATATTATTGCCTAACAGTAAACAACAGAGCTTAAAAGATGCTATAATTTTCTTCTCATAAAGCACCTTTAATCATAGTTTTATTGTGCCTTCAGCGTTTATTAAGGCAATAATGCAATTATTAATAATTTAAGGATGACTTTATAGTAAAAGCTGTAATAGCAACTGTACTACCACCAGAGTCACCTAGTTCAAACAGAGCCTGCATCTCCTACAGTAAGAGGATAGATTTGCAATATCCCCAGATTGTCAAAGTTGGTACTGAGTAGAAGGTGATTTTCCAGATAGGGCCAAATCCTGCTCTCCATACTACTCCAGAACATTTAGAATGGCCTTTAAATAGGCATGTCAGATTAAGAATGAGATGATACTGTGAACTGGTGTCATTGTTGGTTTTTTGTGTGTTTGGTTTTTTGTTTTTTTTTTTTAAGGGGATTTATTCTGCTTTCCTAAAATTTATTTGAACAAAATTTGCCAATCTGCCTTGTAGGTAGTGTCTGACAATGTGATAGATGGATTGGATTGCATTCTCTGATATTAGCAGAAAAGGAGAGCTCCTCTCCAAAGAAAATAAATACAAGATTTGTGTGGGAAGCACCTTCTTCCTTTGTCAAGGTGGTTGAAAGATTACTATAATAATAATATATAATGCTAGACCAGAGGCAAAAGATTGAAAAGGTCTTCCCTAGGCTCTCCCTGAAGGTAGTGCAGACTGATGCTTTCATTTTGGTGCTGATTAGACAGAGATCTGTACTGCAAACAAACCAGGAATAGTCACACAAACATCCTGCTGGCACTGCCAACAAAACAGGAGAGAAGTGGCCTGGCAGAAGCAGTGCAGAGACACTTTACACTCCTGAACTCCTTCCTCATTTCTGCTGTAGTGTATTGAGGGAATTTTGCATCAACTTCATCCATGCTGGAGCAAAAAATGTTTCAAAGGGAAATCATTTTACTGACCTATACTGACCCCAGTACCAATCAGTGTAATAGGGATACTCCACAGAAACAGTTAGGGAATCAAGTAGCAAAATCCTCTTCCTGGCAGATAATCCTATACGCCCTCTGGGATATCTGTTTTCGTAATTGGCAATACATGACCTTGCATAAACACTTCTAATTTTACAATTTTTTACTAGTTCAGCCTTGACACACAAACCTGCTTTTGAAAGCTGTGCACAGTACTTTAGCATTATAACACAAGAATTTCTACCTTGATCAAGGGCTAGAAGGAATATTATCTAACAGGGTTTCATCCGTGTCCCTGTTTTCTTCTGCAAGTCTTTTGTTCCTGCAGCACAGCCCCAAAGTCAGCAAGGATCCAGCAACGAGCAGCCCAAAAAAGTGTGGATAGGTTCCAGTAGCAGAACAATTTTACCCTGCAGGGCTGTCTCAGACTATTGTCAGCATTTCTCCAAATCTCAGCAGGCCTTCTCCAAGCACCAGCAAAGCCAAACACACTCTCACCCCCCTGATTGTTTATTTCTTTTTCTATAACATGACATCTAGTCTCTGTGTAGGCCTGGTAAAGAGGCGTATTCATTGTCCTCATTTATGGAGTTGCATGAGGAACATACAGCTTTCTGGAAAAAAAAAATAAAAATTAGGTGCTTAAATTTGTGATGAGGAGATGCAATCTGGAAGGATCCATTTATCTGCCAGGATGTGCTGTACTACATCTGTAACTAGGCAGATTTACAGTCAAAAAAACAGCCAGACTGGTGAAGGCTTACTGGTAGAGTGGAGCATTTCAAAGTCATCTTGGAATGGAATGGAAAAGGGGAATTTGTGTGAAACAAAATTAGATTCCTGCAGGAGACATGAGTTAAGAAGTGAGCAGTTGTCTTAATCAAATCGGTCATTGGGACTGAAGACTGCAGAAAGCTTTGGGGGTGAATATTCTCATACTGGGGTAATTTTACCTAAGGAAGAAAATGTAAAATCAATACAATCATTTCAGTCTGTATTTACTTCAGAGAGAGGAAGCCAAGGACAGGGTATGTCAGTGACTGGAATCCACTTAGAGAAAACGTGCCAGAAGACAGTTCAGCACGACTGGCACTAACCAGAAAATCCCAGGAAGCAAAGTTTCATGTCATGGTCGCATTACTGCTTGGTTTTTCTGTACCTATTCCAAATGCAGTTAGGAATTTTTAAAAGAATTATGTTTTCTCTTTTTCACCCTATGATTTAAGTGCTGTGGAATTGTTTCAGGGAGGCTGCAAACTCCCTCTGTGCATGGTGGGGAGGACTGACCCTGAAGGTTTGATGTTTGCCTCTTACCTTCCAGTACCTATCAATCAGAGATGTCAGTTTCAGGAAGTTGTACTCCTGAAAGACCTTATGCACAGCAGGATGGTGAGGAAGGAAGCTGAACCTGACACATTATCAAGCACAGCAAGATGAGGATAAGGCACGAGGACAGCCATGGTGGTCCAGAGACTGGGATATGCTAAGCATCATCAGCATCTCCTCCTAAGGCTCCTCCGAAGTCATATTACTGAGCTGAGAGCTCTTCGTGCCTGGCACTGATTCTTCCCCCATGACATAGCAATGCTGTTTGCACAGCTTTTGGGGTAAAGTTCAAGTAACTGAAGACAACAGAATTGTAAGTAATACCAAGTGTTAATAGCTATAAGTTTCTGTATATATGTATGTGTGTGTTTATATCTTGGAGGTTTCTTCCAACCTTATTCTATTCTATTCTATTCTATTCTATTCTATTCTATTCTATTCTATTCTATTCTATTCTATTCTATTCTATTCTATTCTATTCTATTCTATTCTATTCTATTCTATTCTATTCTATTCTATTCCAAGCTTAGTCTAGTCTAGTCTAGTCTAGTCTATTCAGTCACTGATCTCTTGAAACTAAGTATCCCCAAAGGACAAACTTGCAGCCTTGGACAAAACAAGTCTCATTTAAATGACTATGTGTGTGAGGTCTTTGTTATAATACACACACACACACACAAAATGATCTATTATAGAATTTAATATATGGAAACCTATTTCATGGCAGATCATACAAGGAGGAGTGAAATGATGAATGCCTTCAAATGTCCAGCCTTCTCCCCTCCCAGGCCCTGTCTTCTGTTTGCCTGAACAGCTAGATAGGAGATACTAAAGATCCAGTATACTCAGTTTAAACATCACCGTATCAAGTAAACCAAATTTGTCACTGCTATATTATAAACTGAGTCTGTTCAGATGTTGGTGCATATTCTGTCTGAAATGGCACAGCCATCGAAGGTTAATTAGACACACAATGCCTTATAACATGTCATTAGTGCTAAGATTGTATTTCAGCCAAAAAAGAAATTACTTTGAACTTCTTAAACTGGCCACTGCCAAGAAACCATCCACTTTTTTTCTTTTATGAAGGAGGTAGCAGTGTGTGTTAGGTTATGTGACTAAAGGCTTTCTGGAATACCTCACCAAGTGAGGGAGGCTACTGCCTGCTAGTTTTGGGGGGTCATTGTGAGATGCTGGGGAAGAGCTTCTTGGAATTATACAAGACTTCAATATCAGGTAAACATGGAGGGCTCAGCATGCTTTGCAGATGGACAAGCATGAAAACAGAGGAATAAGGATGAAAGGAGACAGCTGAATTTTAGCTGATCAATACCTTTGGCCATACCTTTGCCTGATAAGTAGCCAATAGCTGCTTTGGAGGCAGCAGGAGGGATACAAGCCACTCACTGGAGAGACAATGGGGACTGGTGGGCACCTACTGGTGAGGTCTTAACGCTGAACCAGCTGCTGGGCAGACATGTTTGCATGATGTGTCTGTGTACAAGAGGAAAACAAGGAAACCATAGAGTCTGGGAGGCAGCTGAAGGGTAGGTTGTCTAAGGACACTTACTGGAGGTATCCGTAGTGATTATGTGTGGTATGTTGGGGGTGGCTGTCATGGGTGTGCAGAGGCAGGAGGTTTTCTGCACCAGTCACTGCAGTGAAGCTGCAGACTTCTTTTGTCTGGGTGCTGACAACTAGGGAGACCTGAGATCCAGAGACAGCTACTGTGTAGGCTGTGTCTTACTGGAGAGATTCACATTGTGTGTGTCTACTTATGTGTGTGTGTGTGTGTGTATATATATATATATATATATATGCATAATTCCCAATAATAGGCTTTCATTTTATTCACCCAGGAGTAAAGATGACACCACTGGTGCTGTTTGTGTCTGCACAAGTGCAGTTTTTGCCCATGTGTATATGTGCATAGACATGCTCAGCCTGGCTTGACATGGGAACACGGAGTCATGGCAGCTTCACCACTGTTGGACAACTGGATTTGGTGAGTTCTAATCCCTAAAGCTGACAAGCAACTAAAAAGAACTTTACTGCTAAGAAGTTCAGTGCCTCTGAGACCATCATAAATTACTTCAAGTGGGTATTGGCCAAGTTTAACGAAGATAGGTCTGGAACAAAATAAAGATCAAAATAAAAGACAGAGTGATATATTATACTGTCCCGTTGAGACAGAACTTATAAATTCTCCTGGCTCTCTAATGAATGTTAAATTGGCACACGAGCAACGCATTTTCTACCAAGGAACAAAGCCTGCATTATCAGCAAATAGAAAAATATCTTTCTGCTAGGCTTTACAGTGTTTGGTCTGTATGTAGTGCAGTCTCCTGTGGTGAACTCTTGTAGAACTGCATGTTTTGAAGCACAAAAAAAAAAAAAGGTCTGGAAATAGAAGTTGAAGGTTGCTATTTTGCAACTACAGTGTTGGGGTTTGTGCGTGTGTGCTAATTATGTACATTATCATCATAAATGTCATGCAATTTCAATGGGTAATCATGTTTCCTTGTTACTCTCTGGGCCAAAATAATAACTGGGGGAAAGAAAAAAAAAAAAAGCAGGGGAAAAAAAAAGTGGAAAATTGCACCAAATTAATATATTCTTGTGACAAAATAGTGATGAGAACTGGAAGTCATTCACTAGACAAGCAAAAATCTGTTTTGTACTGGAGCCTTGTAAGGAGTAATCACAGAAACAGATGAAATGGTTTGAACTGAAATATCAGGAAGAAAGGAGCTGTGGTTCTTCATAAAGCAAGCTCTCCACTGATCTCTTGAAATTGCGTACCACCAAAGGAGAAGCTTTCAGCCTTGGACAAAACAAGGCTGTTTTAAATAACTGCAGGAGTGAGACCAAGGCCTTCAAAGGCTTTGTCTCTGTTACAAAGTTCTGTTGGCACAACTTTGTCGGTTTGTAATGTCAGATATCCCAGAGCACTAATGCCTGCAAAATCTCAGAAGGAGGCAGTTATGGCAAGTAGAACAAACCCTTTGGCAGTGAGGTTTAGTAGGGGTGGACTTATTTGGCTCCTCTGCTGAAAATGCTGACAAATTCACATAGCTCAAGTTTAAGCATAGCCTGCTCGTAGCCCAATGAAGGGTTCTTCCAAGGTGACTGTGGCAGAAATCGCAGCTGTCAGAGCAGCGTCAGAAGACAGAGGTCACTTTCAAAGGCGCTGAAAATGCAGAGGAACTAACTAATTTCTTCTTCCACAGACCCCAATTGTCCTCAAAGAATAATAGTCAAATCATTAAGAGTATAGGTGCTCATATCTCATTTCTAATGTGCAATGGAAGAGACCCAAAGGCAGGAAGGCATGGGAAGTGCTTATGTCCTTTCAAAAACCTTTTTTGGGGATCAAACAGTTAATGTTTTAGCAGGTGGCTGAATTGCATGTTTTCCTCATTTCTCTGGGCACAGAGTGAGAAACTCTGGAGTCTGTTTTGCACAGGTGCAGAGTACACACAGCTGCAAGTGAAGTCAGTGAAAGCTGTGGCATGAACACGTGAAACACTCTGTAATTCCAAGCCTAAATAAATACACGTTTGGTTTTTTTTTTTTAACATCGTGAAGCTATATATTGAACCACTTCACTGAGACTTTCAGGGGTAAGGAAACGATGAGCTATAGGCAGACACACGGAGTAGAATCTTTCATTACAAATTGTTGCAATTGGCAATATTGTATGAAAGTGAAAACCCAGCCTTCGTGTGTGTGTGTGGGAAGTGTTGAGTGTGCTTAAGAAAAGGTGACACAGCTCCGGCGTGATTTATGATAACTGTTCTCAGAATCCCCATTGTTCATTATAAAAACCTTTCTACTATGGGCAGAAAAAGTTTAGAATCAACTACCAGAAGCTTATTTTTCATTCAAAATTAATGGCTGAGATGTTTTTCTTCCAAACAGTGAAAGCACTTACAACGTAAGAGAGGCTAATTGACTGTCAAATTTACATCAGTTAATGGTGTTTTGCAGGTACTTAAGTTTAAAGAGATTCACATTCGTTTTGCTCTGTCCAACTCTTTGGGAGCCTTATACTCCCTGTTAATGGAAATTGCATTAATTGAAGAGACCAGAATATCACCTTTTGTAAGATAAGAAGCAATTAGCTGTATGCTTAAAATATAGGATGGGCTTTTTTTTTTTTTTTTAATTTTCCAAGCTTAATTAAAATTTGTACTTTTGAGCCTACTTCAACAGGCTTCTTTTGATGGTGTGTCATTCCATCTGTGTAGCATCACCTTGCAAGTGCTGTAGAACAGCTGGGAGAAAATCCTTGTGCCTGTTGTAAGATTTGAAAATATGGAGTACATTTTCACATAATGTCACTTTGGCATGGCTAGCCACTGCTGAAAGAGGATAGATGCTGATAGAACATCACTTTGGGGGAAAATTCAGCTCTTGTAGAACTAACTGCACAAGAGCTTTTTTTTTTTTTTTTTTCCTTTAGTTTACATAGTTAACAGTCTGTGAAGAATTAATTAGGATGGAACAAAGAAATATGGAATCCAATGATCTGAATTTTACAACCCAAAGTCCCAGTCTAAGCTCCTTTGAGGCTGTAACTGGAATGGAAGCTTTTATTTCCATATTAAATGGAATGTTGCTTGAATTTCATGGAGCAAACTCACAGAGTGGGCACCACTTGATGGAAATAGCTGAGCCTATAGATATTTTGCTCTAGCATGAATGGCATGGCATATATTCTTCAAATACTACTCAGGACAATGGACAGAAAAGGAAAGAAGAAAGTGGAATGAAAAATGTCAGAGGAAATATAGACTAATCCAAATCAAAGCAGTAGCAATGAAACAAACTAGAAGTGTCTGCAGTGCAGCAGATATGCAAATTCTACAGGCACAGAATCCTGAAAGGTACCTTGTGTGCATCTGTATCTGAATGGGAATAAACCATAGGTTCATAAAATGGTTTGGGTTGAAAGGGGCCTCCAAATGTCATCTAGTCCAACACCTCTGTAGTGGGCAGGGACATCCTCCACTAGATCAGGATGCTCAGAGCCTTGCTTTGAATATCTGCAAGATTGGGGCCTCAACTACCTCCTTTCGCAACCTATTTCACTGTTTCACCACCTTCATGGTAAAGAACTTGTTCATATCATCCAATCTAAATCTACTCTTCTATAATTTCAAACCACTGATAGTAATTGATTGGGCATTTTTGTGATGGTCTGGGAGCTGTGTGTGTGTCCTTTTGAATTCACCTAGACTAGACTCAACCGCCTGGAAGTTAAGGAATGAAGCTTTATATTCACAGCTTAGCACAGTATACAAGCAGATATTTACAATATTTGACACATATTTACAGCTATATATAGAAATATACAAGTTAAAGGTAAAAAAGAAACCCAGTGCCCCTCCCAGAGATCAGAGTCCCCAAGAGGGGTTCCCAACCACCCGTCAACCTTCCCCCCACCTCCTAATCTTATCTCAGAATCTACCTTATGTGCAAGGTAAACAGGGAGGATCAGCCAATGGGGTTAGAAGCAGAATTGATTATTTGGGTAACACGAATCCAGCTAGAATCCAAGAGGGAGAGAGAGACCAACAGCCAGAGCTCAGACACAGAGTGACTCTCCCTTATCTATGTTTATGTCCTTGCTTTAGTACATCTCAGTAAACCTATTAAGCAAAGTAGACATCACCATTATTTTCCTTTCACAGCCTACAATCCTTTTTTTTCTCATGAAGATATTCCAATTAGCCTCAAACCAGCACAACTTTTTAAATCCAAGGGTTCAAGGCCATATTGGACAGACAAGTTCCTTCAAGACATATCCATTCATTATTTGTATGTAGCCATGACACTTCTATGCAGTGTGTAGTTATAATGATTTGAGACAATATATTTTACATTGGAACAATGCTCTGCTGCTGATAGGAGGGTCATGACTTTTGATCAGATTTCATTGTAAAGAATGTCAGAGAATTGCCTATTTAAAATTGCTTTTGGAGATAGCACAGTGACTTTGGTGACAGATGAAAAGCTATTAGCTACTTTTTCCCTGTGTAATTCCTTTTTCTTTTTAAATTTGGTCAAATTTGATGTCAGTAAAGGTCATAAATAATATAATCAATGTAGCAAATTCAGGAAAGAAGGAATTACAGTGGGAAGGGAAGAAAATACCTTTCATTTGTTCATGTAGTCACTCCGCTGACATGGAATATTGGGTAGCAGTTTCTCTGATTTGGAAAATTGTTAAACCAGTTTCAAAAAACTCTTCCCAGAAAAAAAAAAAAAAATAAAAGTAGTTTTCTGTAGACTGGAGGTTTCTTAAAATGAAGTAAAATATGACCAGACCTCTTAGTGAAAATGTTTAGGAAATATTTGAGCATATTGGAGTGAAAAATATACACAAAATAACTTTTCCTTCATTCCTTCTCTTCCCCTTCCTTCCTTCCCTTCCTTCCCTTCCTTCCTTTCCTTCCTTCCCTTCCTTCCTTCCCTCCCTTCGTTCCCTTCCTTCCTTCTCTTCCCTATTTTTTTAAAGACAATGTTACTTAAAGGCAGTAAAGTTCAGCAGCACTTAAGGCAGTGATGACATGAAAAAATGCAATGCACAGTGCAGATATTGGGAACAGTAAATTATTGGATGCTTTTATCTCAATCGATTTGCAACTGATACAGTAGTAGAAAGGTTATCCTCTGAAAAGAATATAAAGTTACTGAGGTTTTTAACTTTATTTTGTTCCCACTTACAATCTCTGACAAGAGGTAGTAGAGCAGCAGTTGGGGTAACTTTAAAATTTCCATTGAGTTTATTTTAGCAGATGTAGTTTGGTTTTAAATCATAACATAGACTCTCTGTGAGACTTGTGATTTTTTGCTGGGCATTCAGGAAGTCTAAGGCTTCTTGTACTTTAAACTAAAGGTGGGAAATGCTGCTTCTGTCTTTCCCCACCTTGTGCTTCCATCTCTCTGTTAAAATAGAAGTACTTGGGTTTTGGCACCCATGTATTTTGTTTCTAGTACTACCAAAGCCTGATTAGTAACACTGGCAGCAGAAGGCTGCAACCTCTTCATCTCCATATGCAGCATGGGCTTTTAATTATTTTTGCAAAGAAGCAGTATCTGCAGCTCTTGAACATTCCACTGCTGCTTAGCAGGTGTGGAGGAAGGAGTCCTCTGTTCCTGTAGTTATAGCTAATGTAAAAGAGACCAAATAAGAGCAAAGAGTCATTTTCCTGAATTTCTCCTTCCCCAAACAGTATGGTGAGGAGACATTCATCTGTCCAGCCTGCTTGAATGCCTCTCAGCAGTGAAGTAATGAGTGATGCTGGATCTGCTGCCCTGTTCTACATCTGCTCCAGCACTGGCATGGTTCATGTGTGCTCCTTCTGTGTCTGAGATTAAGAACAGTGGTAGTCCTTCACTGTTCCTTGCTGTCTTCTGCCACCAAGAGCATCTTAAGAATCAGTTGGGTAGAAACAGCATACACAAAGTGAAAACTCCCTCTAAGACCAGGTAGAAAGCAGATGCCAAACTGTGTTGGTTTGAGCTAATTGGAGAATTTGTGTGAAAAATTAGACTGCTGCCTGAGAGTGAGAAATTAAACACTGTGTCACTTCACCCAGTTTTGAATGAGAGAGAAGCAGGTTGTTTTAGAATGTTCCCAAAACATCCAGATAAGCCAGTGTGCTTGCGCAGTTCAGTCGGCTCTGGGTCGAGCAGACTTCACCAGCTTCTTTCCTTTGTCTCTCTGCCTTTGAACTAATTCAGAGTAAAATTACTAAAACCATTCATTCCTTCCTGCCACTAATCTTTCTGACCGATCTTCAGCTTATCTGCAGCATCATCAAGTGGTGAGATAAAGCTGGGGGGAAGGGGAAAGGTGGTAGGGGGGGTTTGGTTTCCCTCTCTTGGGGATTTTGGTCTCCAGGAGGGGTGTGGTGTCTGTATTTCTNTCACTGCAAACCCACTACACAAACTTACCCCACTTTTATAATTTTTTTTCCACCTGGCTCAGAGCAACCTTGCTCCTTCCTTTGGCAGAGTATCTGGGAAGCTCTCTCGAGGCAGAACTGGTTGATGGACTTCTTGAAAAGCCTGAGACATTTCCCCCAGTTCTTGTTTGTTTGCTCAGTTTCAGTCCACCTACACATCATGGCCCCCAGTACGGACCAGGAAATATCTGTCCAGCTCCTACCAGGTGTGAAGTCAGGTTGGGAAGCACCAGCTCATGGGAAAGAGCTCTAAACTTTACATTGCCTAGTTAGTGCTTCCACCTAGGAGTATGATCTGGGAATATAATTCTGGAAAGCCTACTCTTACTGTATGTCTGCTGTTGAGACAATTGGAAATCCTACTCTTACTGTATGTCTGCTGTGGAGACAATTGGACTCCTCATTGTATCCCTCAGCTTGTTGCTCTGTAAAGGAGCCAACTTGCTGTTGTCTAACCACTACTTGCAGCCAGAACCCTTGGGTGTTTATAAGATTTATAATGATCCTCATGAATTTTGAGCAGTAGAACCTTAGGAAACCATTCTCTCAAATCTAAAACACAGGAAATAATTTGAAGAGAAAATGCAGGGAACAAAAAACCCCTTTTTTTCTTTTTTTTAATAAATATGGTTGAACTGTGGACTCTGTTTCTCATTAAATTAATGAGACAAAAAGTGTGACAAAATAATAATTTTTTAAAACTGCAAAAATTACAACAGTAATAAGAACTATCTGAAGCCATAATTAGTATCAACAAATTTTGGAAGGGGCATTAATCACTGGGCTGTATTCTGTAAGCACCCTGAAGCAAGTGGTGGCCTGCAGGTTAGCCTGCATTTTGCTTTTGTGGGATTGATTACTTCATTTTTTTGGAAATGTGAAATATATGAATCTTCTCCTGGCAATTGTCGTGTTGCTATGATGTGGACTTTGCAAGGACTTAGCTGTTCTCTTTTCCCTGTCATTTTGGATAGATTTTAATGCCTCCTTCGGTCCCTTTAATCAGGAGAGAGGTGCTGTTACTTTCAGTAACTACTGCTACTCTTCAGTGTTTGGAAGAAAGGACCCAGATGATGAAGGGGCTAATGGGAAGGAGAGGTGGAGCCTATCTGGTTTTTTTGTTTGCTACCACCGGGTAGTCCTGAACTCATCTTTTATGCATATTAACATCTGCTCTTCTCTCTGTAGAAATTTTGGTACTCTGACACACATTGCAATGAGAAACGGAATATTTCTTCAAGTGTAAACATGATGTTAAATTGCTTGAGAAGGACTATTTTTGAAACGATTTGGACTCTTTTAATATTTGAAAATGCCACAGAATTTTAAAAAAAGAATAAAATAAAATACACCCTCAGTGTAAGCATTTCACTGGGCAGTTTTTCAAAGTAATGCAGTTTAACTATTACATTAACTTAATGGCTATTTTCCCCTACTTTAACCATGTTAAATGTGCCGGCAATAATGAGCTTCTAATGCTGTCTCTTTCAAGTCTCAGAGGCATCTTTAGAGCTCTGCTTATCTCCTGGATCATAAAGCTGCATAATTTAGTATTCAAACAATTCATTTAAAACTGAAACACTTTGAATTACCATAAAATTAATCAGGAAAAAAAAAATTAAAAAAAGAGAAATCTTAACATGCCTGTTTTGTTTATCTCCATTTAGCAAATTTGAAAGTGCAGGATAAATAAAACTTTACAATATTCTGTTTTCTACTTATGAATCAGCTGCTATAAGCATAAACATATCTGAAACTATAAAGGACATTTTCAAAAGGAAAGTTCCTCCTGCCTAGTAAACTAAGATGATTATTTTGATAGAAAGAACCTTTGTGTGGTTTGTTGTTTTCTTTTTTTCCATACCATTAACTTAAAGAAAGTCCTTTAAAATAAATTGACATTTCTAACTTGTTTCAGATTTACAATGCAGAGGTAGTTGATTTATGTAACCAGAACTGCTACCCCATTAAGTGGCTACATTCTAATTATTCTGCAACTCACAGAACCATATCACTTAATATTTTAAAATAAGTCTGCACCCAACCTCTGTTACATTTTTCTTGTTCTGTTTCTAAGTGCATTTGTTACTTGTAGATGCCACAACCTGCAGTGAGAAGGGAGAGGAATGGTATGGCCAATGCCATGGTCCCGAGGTTAAGCTGGGCTCCTGGGCGTGTTTTAGTTAACAGAGAAAATACATGCATGGTAGAATTTCTTTTTTAAAGGTAGCACCTGTTTAACTCTTGCAAGTTTAGCTAATAGCTTAGCAAACTTCTGGATTTCAACTCTGCGATTCTAGCAAATAATACTCTTTAGTCCCCTGGATTTGAGTATCTGATTTAAGATAATCAGCTCTTGTTCCTCTAGCATCCTTTTTGTCTTAGTGCTACCAAGCTCCAAGTTCTCTTTCTAGGTAGCACTAGCTAATTTCATAGAATCATAGGAAGGTTTGGGCTGGAAGGGACCTCAAAGATCATCTAGTTCCAACCTCGCTGACAGGCAACAGTTCACTCACAACAGCCACTGATTTTTTTTTCTTCTTTTTATTCATATATAACTTTGTTGTAAAAAACAGGGAACCTTATTTCTTTCTTTGCCATACAGGCACACAATTAAAATGATGTATTAAAATCAAACAATACAGAAGAAGACAGGCAGCTAGAAACTGCAAGAGATAAACAAAAAGAGAGAAAGGAAGGGGGCGGGGAGAAGAAAATGGAATTTTTCTTATGGTTTGCCTCATTTAAGTAATGCTGGTGTCATGAAGTTGCTTGCAATGTCTGATTACATAAAACCATGTGGCTCCTCTAAAGTTGATGTTCCTAGCTGAAGGATGTGGTTCTTCTAAAATTGATGTCCTTAGCTGTTCCTCTAATTAAAAAAAAAATACAATTCAGCTTGAAACCAACAATCTTTACAATTAGTATTTAACTGTCCATAAAAAGTACTGATTCTCTTAATGAACCTGCTGCTGCCATTGTTTACTACCTCAAATTCAAGCCAGGAAAAAAAAAAAAAATCCAATCATCAAGCAAGTTTCATGTTCCTGTTTTTCTCACCCCTATAGTCCCATTATAATTTTTAATTACATATAATTAATCAGTGCCAGTTTCTGGGGAAAAAAGAAAAAAAAAAAAAAAGAAAAAAAAAAGAAAAAAAAGGAAAAGAAGCAGCAGCTGATTTAATGGAAGAAGATGAAATGGATGACACCTCAACGGACAAACCATGACACACATCTAATATAACCCCTCACAAAGAGTTGCAGCATACAGCTTCCATTTAATTCAACCAAATGTCACACTCTAAAACGCACAGACCATCAAAATATTTCTTAATGAAGGTGATTAATCAGTTGTCCAGATAGTCATGCTTGGTTTAAAATAACTAAAAGATGAGGCAGAACAACTGAAAGAGGAGTAACTGCTAAATGTGTTGTCTTTTGAGAGTGTGCTTGACAAGCATGATGACTAAACTACTTGCACTTCTCCACGGGAAGGTTTCCATCACAGGTTTCACAGCTTTGATTTTTAGAAACATCAATCACGTTCATCTCTCAATTCCTCCCAGGTAGCAGATGCAGACGGTCAAGGATGGTAAATGTTAAGGAACATGAGAACAGGTTGGGCTTTGGGATTTTATTTTTTTTTTTAAACCCCCCCCCTCGTGGTATCTTTTTAATTGGCAAATGTTGACAGCTATGAGTCAAAAGCATTTGCAGGAAAGTGTCCATCATGCCAAGTTCCCGTTTGGTTTTTCATACCTAGATATTTCAAATGTGCTGACGTGTTCTGCTTTGGCTTGCCATTGCCAGGATGTTGCAATCACAAGATGCGCCTGTGGGAGCAGAGGATTCAGGAGCCTCGGGCGACAACTGGCTGCAACCCCTTGTAACACTGCTACCTTATATAGCACTGCAACCCCACATATCCCTCATAGCACTGCTACCCTATATAGCACTGTAACCCATTCTAACACTGCCATCCTATATAACACTTCATCCCTTTATAACACTTCACCCCTCGCCAGCCCTCGCCAGCCTTGTTGCCCTTCTAATGTAGAAGACACAACCTACCTTCTCCAAGACACCCCAACAGTCAACTCTTGTGGTGTGGAGGGCTCTCTGTCCTCTGTTCACCTGTCTGAATGTGACAAAACCACCAACTCAGCAGTGTTGGTGAGTTGAACACTTGATGGTGACTTCTGCTTAATAGATATTGGACTTCTCTTTTATAACTTCTGCTCAATCTCATACTACAATTCACATTCCCTATAGAGGGAGACAAGTATTGCAATGACCACATCTATCAAAGTTTCAGGGTGATTTTCTTCTTATTGAAAGGTCACAGGAACTATTGTGAAAGGAAATCACTTGATCTTGCTTTAGCATTCATTTTAATAGGTTATTGATAATCTGTAATAGCAACAGAGTAGAGAGTAAGTATCTCCCCTTCGATTTTGTTTTAGGACAAGCATCGAAAGCCTTAAAGGATATGGTGCTAAATTTACTGGGTTTGTAACTGTTCTGACTTCAGTTTTACTCCACTGCTGAATGTGGTCCGTTTGGGAAGCTGTGTGATTTGTTACTGCAGAGCTGATTCTCCTTTTTAAAATGTTCTCTTACAGCTGACACGCATGCTAAGTAATACAGCTGCAGCCATCTGTAAAAGCTTGGAATTAATTTTCCTCTTTATTGCTGCAGCTTATTTCATTCTGCCTTTCCTTTTATATTTATAATACAGGAAAAAATTCTCATTCCTTGAGAAAGCATTGCAGTTAGCTTCCTTCCTTTTTCATATTATGTGTCAGTAAAGTAATCAATGCAACTGTTATCATTGGTACACACACACTAACTACAGCCTGAATGTTGTCAGAAAAAAATTTACTGAAATGGTAAATGAAATCAAGACGTAAACCAAATCTTTTCTCTTCTGCTGATGAAAATCTGAGCCTAGAAAAGAAAGATGAAAGAGGTAGAACTTTACAGATGAGCATGTGGATTAAAGGGATGAATTAGAAAAATAAGATAAGGAAAATGGAGGTTACTCCATAGCATAAGGAGAAGTCCTTGGGGGAAAAAAANTTTTTTTTGTTATCCCACTGTGTTTGAAAATGCATCTGTGACTACTACTGGGCAAAACTCATATTTTCAAGGGAAAGAATCACAGATGGGAATGAGTTCTGTTAAAGAAAGCTGTGAAAAAATGAGGAAAATGTAAGATTTTGTTTTGTTTTGTTTATTTTTAAAACTTGATTTAGTACTAAAGTGTCCATGCTGAAAATAACACTTTCCTCAGGCTTCAAAATAAGGATGTGCCTACAGCAGGGAAGGGGTCTTAGGTTTGCAGTTGAAAGCCTTTTACTGAATCAAGCATTTAATCTTCATCGTACTTGTATTACTGTTTTGACTGAGCGGGAAGGGTCTATCTGTGGATCAAATTGTGTTGTGGAGATCATATTCTCCACACAACTGGTTCCATGAAGCAATCTTCCCTACATACATATATGTACACATGTGTGTGTGTCACTGCACATATATGTGTGTTGTCTGATATCCATTTCGCAGTCACCCACATCACTGGTGCTGCGTTCCCCTTCTGCTCCACCACTCTTAGTCCCTCTACTGAGAAGCCAAAAAGGACCAATAAGAGTCACTGAGACTGTGCTCAATGGTGATTGCTGTTTATGCTCCTCCAATCTTCATAACATCCTTTACTGCACTTCGTTCTATCAGCCTTATGACACACCGGGTATGACTGTAGATATTTTTAGGCTCCTTGCCTAGCGTGCTGGAACCACTGAATCCCATTACTGAGGTGAATAATTCTTTCTCGTCATTGCATAGGGGCACTTGGACTACAATTACACTCGAAACTACCAGAATGGTATCTAAAATGTGAGTGTTGCTGTCATGTTAATATGTGAGTCCTAAGTGAACTCGCAAATGAAGCCTCAAAGCAGGGAACTGAGTCAACTCTTTTCATCCTGTGTCTCTAACTCATCTCTGTTTTTACAGACAGACCTTTGCAGCCTCGTGCAGGCTGCTCCTCAATAGGCACTGCAGACACTGCCCTCTCCATTGTCGCATGTTCCATATGCAGACCTCACAGAGCTGTGTCTGTAACAAAACGTACTTTCTTATCAGATTTAAACTTCACAGAATTTTAGAATTAAATAGTTAAACTTGGCTTTACTGGAAGAAGGGTTTCCTTGGGGTAGATTTTCGAAATAATTCTAAACCGTTCTTCCTTTCCGTGTTATGTGGAGAAGAATTATTCTCTTTTCATTCTCTACCTAATGCTTTGACACAGCCACAAGTGAGTGAATTACTGGTGACTAGATTTTCCAGAGCAAATACATCTGCTGCTTGATGCAGCATTGTAAATAATGAATCTATCAAACACGTTTACACCTTGCCCTTCAAGGGAGGATGAAAACCATCTCTAGATTTCAGTGCTAACATATGTCAGAGTGCTTCCAGGGAAAGAGTAGGGCATTGTTTTTACTTAATAGAAGCACCTTAGAAGTAAAATCTATCCAAGTGCCAAGTGGGTTGTTCAACCTGAAGAAGGGAAGGCTCCAGGGAGACCTTACAGCAACCTTCCAGTACCTGAAGGGGGCCTACAAGAAAGCTGGGGAGGGACTATTTAAAAGGACGTGTAGCAATAGGACAGAGAGCAGTGTTTTTAAACTAGAGAAGATTTAGATTGGACAGAAGGAATAAATTTTTCGCTATGAGGATGGTGAAACACTGGAACAGGTTTCATCCCTGGAGACATTCAAGATGAGGCTTAATTGGGGTCTGAGCAACCTGATCTGGTTGGGGTTGTCCTTGCTTGCTGCAGAGGGGTTGGATTAGATGATCTCTAGAGGACCCTTCCAACTCAATGCATTCCAGGGTTCTATGAAATTTAAAATTAAGTATTTCCTCATGAAAACTATATTTGATATATATATATACACATACACATCACCACACATGGTCTGCCCACAGTGATGCAGTAGGACTGTTTGAGGCAAGGGAAAATCCCACAAATGGGATCAATAAATAGGACCAGGATAAAAGTATAGCAGCCTGCTGAGAAGGTCTATATAATCCAATGTCCTTCTGATGCCCTTATTTCATGAAATCCCATCCACCTCATCATGCTGCTCACTGACAGAGCTTGGCATGAGTGCAGTGCTGGGCTTTGGACCTCAAGACTAAGGAAATCAGAGGCTGATTACCAGACACTTCTCCTCGAGGCATACATATCAGCCTATTGCTCAGCTCCATGCTAGGCTTTTCTGTGCTGGTTGATGCCTTTAGCAGTATCTTCCATTGTTTAAGCTATCAGAAAACTAAAAGATATTTAATTACCTCATTCTCTAACTGAAGTAAAAAGCAGCACTCGTATTTCTCAGTTCAAGCTGTTAATTACCCCCTCTCTCCATTTCCTCTTGTCCCATGGGGGTAAGCAGCCCTATCATCTGCCCTTTTTCTAACCTGCCCTTCTGCTCTTCTCATGCCCATCACATCTTTTCTCAAATTGTCTGACTGTTTAACATAATCAAGTGAAACTCAGAGCACTTGTCTGCAGCAAGTATTTAGCCTGAGGTTGCCTGTGTCTGTTCCAGATCTGGAGCAGAGCTTGTAAGCCTGCAAGCTCGTTTGTTTCCTACCAGCTGTATCAGTTGGTCTAATAAAGATTATTACAGTTCCCTACAAATATAGCTTCATTTATACATTTAGACAGTCTTGGCAACAGCACAGCCACTCGTCAATAAATATATACATAAATATGTGGAAAATGTGATGATTCACACAAACACATGTATACGTATCTGAAACATTTTCAGTGATGGATGAAGCCAGGAGA
>VWZI01022744.1:249886-266419 GCA_013396835.1 Psilopogon haemacephalus
CAGTGATGGATGAAGCAAGAAAAAAAAAAAAAAAAAAAGTACAAACCAGCAATTTGGAGCTGAAATTATTTACTTCGTTTTCCGATCAAATCCAATATATTTAAAATATTGTTTTAATTTACTTTTGCTTGGTTTTACTCCTTTGAGGTAAATTTAGTTAAAGTCTCCAAAATGTTTAACTGCTTTGAGGTGAAAAGTATCAATGTTTCATAATGAAATCTGTCAGGCCTTCCTGAGTGTATTGTGCCTTAAGCAAGCTGATGAACATTATCCAAATTAGCTTATTTGAACTAAGCTTTGCGAAAGAAGCAAAACCTACTTACAGTCTGACAAAGAGTTCTGGCATACTTGCTGATGCTAAGAGAAAAGTCGGAACTTCTGCTGATGCGTGTATAAAAGATGTTTTTAAAGGGTAGGGAAATTGCAAAACCTTATCATCAAAACAATATCTGGTTTGTAAGATGTGATTTTCCTGCTTCAGTAGCCAGTACTCCTTCGGTATCCAGTGTATCAGCTGAGCTTGAACTAAAGCTTTTTTAAAAGGAATAGACCTTGGTTTCCATTTTGTCTACACCAAGAGCTGCTTTCTACCATTGGCTTATAGCTGCAATTTGTCCCCTTTTTCTAACTTTATTCTAAAATAAGCAGTTATCAAACAAGTCAGTGGTAACTTCTGGTGACTTTATGTACAGCACCTAAAAAAAAAAAAAAAAAAACCCACAAAAAAACCNCCAAAAAAAAAAAAAAAAAACCAAAAAAAAACCCCCTATATTCTACCAAAAAAAAAAAAAAAAAGAAAAAGAAAAAGAAGCTATATTCTTCATTTCCCAGCATGACACAACGTTGGTACAGCATGGAGTTGGAGGAAAACTGAATTCTGAGATGAGAGAAGCCTGGTTATAAATTGAGGTTGTAGGAATGATGATTTATCAGCAAAGAGCGGTGACATCTGGCACAAAGTTTTTTTCAAGGAAAGGACATTTTTTGAGCAAGATTGTAGACAGTCTCAGTTAAATATCTTTTTCCCAGTTATGTAGCAGACATGAATGACAACCAATTCCCAAAGCACGCAAAACATACTCAGCAAGTTCTGTCACTGTTCATTCATGCCTTTCTGACTAAGCAAGCTTATAATGCTTACAGAGCCCTCAATTATTATACATAGTTTACTACAGTCAGTAACAGAACAAACAAACAATCATGGAAACAATAGATAATAGATGGGGTTTAGATATCTTTGGAATTTAGGAAAAAATATGATTCCTGTGCTCTGGGCTAGACTAGGCTAGAATTTCAGCTGGAAGGGACTTAAAATGATCATCTAATCCAACTGTCTGACCACTTTAAGGCTGACCAAAAGTTGAAATGGTCTTAAGGGCTTTGTCTAAACGAGTCTTAAACAGTGACAAGCTTAGGGCATCGAGTACCCCTCTAGGGGTGTTTGACAACCCTCTCAGTAAAGAACTGTTTCTTAATATCCAATCTAATTCTCCTCTGGTGCAGTTTTGAACCATTCCCACACATCCTATCACTGAATAACAGGTAAAAGAGCTCAGCACCTCCCTCTCCACCTCCTTGGGAAGCTGTAGTGAGTGACAAGGTTTTCCCCATCTTTTTCCTAAACCTGACAAGCTCAGTGTCCTTAGCCACTCCTCACAGGACATTCCTTCCACCAGTTTTGTTGCCTTCATATGGACATACTGCAGTACCTGAACATCCTTCTCAAACTGTGTGTCCCAAAATAGCACACTCTTCTTCCACTTTATACTTGTGCCCAGATTTACTCCATCCTAGGTGCAGAATCCAGGCTGTTGCCATTTGCCTATTGCACATTCAAACTGGCAGCTTCGACCAGTACTGCATAAAACACCCAGAGAGGCCAGTCGGAACAAAGTGCTAGACCTCTGCTAACGATGTCTGCCAAGTCTGATGCCAAATGAACACATAATGATGTGGCCCAATATGTGCCCCAAATAAACATGCCATCTGACAATGAGTCTACAGTAAGCCTCAGGCTTGCAGCACACATAGGTCTAAAACACTGCAGAAACTCTTAACCAGACCTACTCAGACACTGCCTGTTAACTCAGCTGAGAGCTGTGAGTATGTTATGAGAGGTTGTTGTTTCTATCTGTTGGCATTTTTTTGCATGAGAGTGCTGTTACAGGGTGGATACTTAGATGATCCCAGGAGATCCCTTCTAACCTATAGCATTATATGATTGCATGTCATTTTGAAAGGCTCTAAAATGGCAAATGAAAAAGTGGAACAAGATTGGATGGGTTGGCATTAATTTCCCTAAGCATTTGAAGGAGTGGACCATAGTGCAAGGTTAGAAAACTTCCCAGGAAATACCATCCACAGCTTGTTCTGTGTTCTCCATGCAGACCTTTATTTAACAGTGAGGAAAATGTTAAATTAAATTGAAAATGTTGCTTTTCCTCCTGAGAAAACAAAGTTAAATACAATTATACTGATCTTTTAAGACCAAGAATGCACATTGTACACATTAAAGGGGATTGTTCTGTCTTACAGAAAAGGTCAGGCTTAGCTACAAAAAGCATCAGCTGAATTTTTTGTTTCAGAGATATGAAAAATATTTGTTACCTTTAAAAATGTTATAATCTCCCTTTTGCTTCATGTGTGGCTTCACACTGGCATATTTGTCTGACTAGTTTTTAGCTTGAGCTGCCTGCAAATCAAGATATAAAAGTAGTCACCTCTGTACTTTGTTCTTTGAAGACCCAAGGACGAAGATATTTTCACTATGGATATTGTCCTTTCTCCAGTATTATAGGACAAGGGGGCACGAAGCTGCCATCCAGAGACATGTAACCTATCATCTGCCCTGGTGAGACTCTCATCTTGAGTACTGCCTTTAGTTTTGGGCAGTTTAAGAGGGACAGGGATCTGCTTGAGAGAGTCCAGCAGAGTCCAGTGGAGGGCTACAAGGATGATCAGGGGACTGGAACACTGCCTGATGAGGAGAGGCTGAGGGACCTGGGGCTACTTAGTCTGGAGAAGACTGAGAGGGCATTTAATAAATCCTTATAAGTATCTGAGGGCTGGGGATCAGGAGATGGAGGACAAGCTCTGCTCACTTACTCCCTGGGATAGGACAAGGAGCAATGGATGTAAGATGCAGCATGGGAGGTTCCACCTCAACAGAAGGGAGAACACCTTTACTGCAAGGGTCACAGAGCACTGGCACAGGCTTCCCAGAGTGGCTGTAGAGTCTCCTGAGCTAGATTGTCTGGTCCTGCTCTGGCAGGGGGCTTGGACTCGATTATCTCTTTGGGACCCTTCCAACCCCTAACATCCTGTGAGCCTGTGTGATCCTGTATGATGTGAACTCCATGGTTCAAATCATCAAAAATGCTCATGGAAGGAGAAGAGGAAATGGGTGCTGTAAGTACCACCTGCTCTCCAGCTTTCCCCTTCTCACAGCACTGTCAAGGCTAATCACTGGCATCTCCAGTACAGGGAATGCTATGGCAGTAGACAGTATTCCCTGAGTTCCACCTTTTCCTGCAGGAAATGTTGGTTCTTCCATGAGCAGCTCAAAATCTGACAGTGCAGGCTAACCGCACTGCCTTTTCCATTACCTCTGCTGTCCTAGAGATGAGGTTTTCAGTTTTCTAGAATACTCTGCATTTCATTTGCATGAAATGAAACAGAACTGCAACTGGGTGAAAGCATGCACAAAGGTGTCGGTAGCTGTAGAAGGGATAAATATTCAGATTACTCTTCTAAATGAAAAATGCACATATTCTAGTTCAGAATTGCTTGCTGAAATACATGTTCAGCATCACTAAAAGTAGCTGAAACAGTAAAAATGAAACATCAGTGTTATTTTTTTCCCCTTGATTTTAAAGGATTTCGCTATTTCAGAGTATTTTCCAACTAACATCTTAAGACACTACATTTCTTTCTGATTCAGGACAAAATATATTTCACCCTAACAAAAATATGAAGGGACAAAAAAATGTTTCCCGCCCTCCTGGAGTTTTGATGGCCTTCTGGCATGACATTTTATTCACCACTGCATACCTAAAGGTACCATGAACGTGCCTGAATTAAAATTTATGGAATGGCACAGGTATAAAACTGAATCACTCTAGTGGTTAATTAAACCCACTGAATTACAATGGAAGCCAAACCCAGGGCCGTGGAAAGGACTTTTGTTCAAGAACGCTGGCAGAAACACATTTAAAGTAAAGATAAGTTTAATCATCTGAGTGCACTATTTGAACTAATTGTGTCACACCCAGAGAGGAGGAAGCACTTCATGTTTCAAGTTATCAGTGCTCATAAGTTAATGAATGGTACACACAGACTGGAATACACTCCCATCCCTATTCACTCATGGATGCTCTCCCTTATGACATGTTATATGACAATGTTCTGAATATTACCTCCAGCGCTGCCAAGTCAGAAATACATTTACCCAAGTTGTTAATCTTTATTATAAGTCCCAGACAGCTTTTTTTGTTGGTGGGGTGTTCTTTTCACCTTTTTTTTTTTTTTCCACAGAGCTCTGCAATGTTCTTAATTTCTTTCTGCTACCAACAGAAGATAATTGCCTTCTAGCACTGCTATTTTATTCGCTAAAATCTGACACTTCCTTCTGTTTTAGCATCAGTTCATTGTGCAGGATTCTTTGTAGTGCTTTAATTAACCTGGCATGACGATCTCAGCACAGCCCCAAATAAAATTAACATCAAACACTCATATGGAATTATTCTATGAGATAGCCTGGGTGATGAGCATATACCATATGGTAATCTTTAAAAATAAAATCTGCCAAGCAGCATATTTAATGTGACTATCCTGGCATGCTCATAAGGACTGTAAAAATCAAAAATAATTCTGAGCACTGCTCACTTCAAAGGATCGCAAAATATTTTATACAAACTATCTATCTTTCTAAAATCAGCTCACCTACCACTTAAAGCAGCCACTTCTGCACTGAAATGCAGCAGCTATTGCAGTAAAGCACAGCAAATTGGAACGGCAATTTTAGGGAAGGTAATGAAGACAAATGGTGTATCTTGTTTAAACTGCAGGGGCAGAAGGTAATTACCCAAATTTGGAGCTGGTTGAGACACCAGACCTAACACCTCTCTTGCAGAAAAGTGTCAGTCATGATTTTATAGCTGGGTGACATTAAATAGGACATGAGCAAAGTCTGGTACTTAGCACCGACCGGGTAAACAAGTTTGGAGTCTAGGGGAGAAGAGTTCCTCCTTACATTATGTGTGCAATAAAATAAGTCATGTCTTTGCCGTAACCCCTTGGGCGTTTCAACGAAAATTTAGAATTGATTTTATGGCTATGATCTGAAGTCCACTGAAATCAGTAGAAAAAACATTGACTGGCTTTGGATCAGGTCTTCTGTCGGCTCTAGTTAGTCGGAGAAGGGAATTTTATTCTGGTTTATTGCCTCATAACGGTTTGTTGTATATTGAAATATAGGAATGGTAGATTTGCAAGAGCAGCCTATCCAATCAAGGCAGGAGCTTTTCCTTTAATGATAGTCATCATACTTTCCTAGCATCTTGCTGTGCCAGCTGCTTGGCTGGACTACTCCAGGTGTTTTTGTGACTGCTCTTGGCTAATTCACATAGCTCTCTGCAACCCACTCACTGTTAGGCTGAAGATCCAACTTGCAAGACCTTTCCCTTTTTTCAGACCTCACTAAAGAGAAAGAAAAGTGATTCATCTTACACAGAGTCTGAATTACCCTTTGGAGCTGCTCCTTTGTACCAACAAAAGAAGGAGCGACCATTGCCCACTGTCCTAAATCAGCTGCTCAGTTAACTGCCCACAGTTTCATGGGGCAGACACAGCCCTCAGATCTCTCAGCAGTAAAATAGATCATTCACTTCATCTTGCTTTACAATTTAAGAAACTTACATTATCTCACTTACTGCTTCTGCTTGCATTGTCATGACACAGAAGTAGCATTACAGCTACTGAAGGCAGTTTGTCACTGAAGATTTCACACATTTCTTCTATTCTGATTTGTGGTAGGTGACCCTGGCTGGACACCAGATGCCTACCTATACTGCTCTGTCTCTCCTGTCCTTGGCTGGATAGGGGAGGAAAAATATTAAAGGCTCATGGCTCAAGATAAGGACTGGGAAATTACTCAGCAGTTACTGTCACTGCCAAAACAGACTTGAACAAAAAATATAATCATTTATTATCAATCAAATCAGAAAAGCATAATGAGAAATAAATCCAGATCTTAAAAACACCTTGCCCCTACTCCTTCATTCTTCTGAGGCTGAAATTTACTTTACTCCTTATTTTCTCTACTTACTTCCCTCTCTGAGAGAGCGAGACAGGGAATGGAGATTGCTGTCAGCTCATCATATGTTCCTGCAGCTCCTTCCTCTTCTTGGAGAGGACTCTTCACACACTTCCTCAGCTCCAGCATGGGGTCCCTTACACAGGAGACAGTCCATTACAAACTTCTCCAACATGGGTCTTTCCCATGGGTTACAGCTTTTCACAGACTCCTCCCCCATGAGGCCCCAAGTCCTGCCAGCAAACCTGCTCTCCAGCATTAGCTCTTCTCTTCAGAGGTCCACAGGGTCAGTGAAAATCACATGAAGCTGAAAAAAAAAAAAAAAAAAAAGGAGGTTTTCAGTTTTAGTTTTTTTTTTTTTTAAGAAAATGAAACCTTGCTAATTTCCAAGATGGAAGAGTGTCAACCTNTATTTTTATTTTAAGTAAATGAAACCTTGCTAATTTCCAAGATGGAAGAGTGTCAACCTTTAATTTATAGTTGTGGTCACATCCTAAGGAACCAGGAAAGAATACCACAAATTTTAGTAATTCTGACCACTGTGACTAAATGTTTGGATCTAAATCTTAGCCATAAAGAATTTTGAAAGTAGACAGGTTTACAATTTTAAACATCTATTTAACTGGAACTTTTATGTATGACTAGAAAAAAAAATAGTCACCTAGCTAGCATTTTTTTTAACTTGATTTTGAGTGTTAATGGATACGCTAACAAATCCTAAGAGTCCCTAGTTTTGATTTACAGCCTAAGTGTAGATATAGCCATAAAGAAATACTCACAGATCTGCTTACTCTTCATTGTAGCTGATGTAATCTCATAGGATTTACATCTGGCACAGTAAAACTTAAAACCTGGGGCAAGATGGTTGGTGATTTTTAGATCAGTATACACTGATCTAAATTATGACTACTGTGGTCTAGATTTGTCATTTGTCAGAGGTCATCTGTTTCAGGCAGCAGTTACACATTCAGCCAGCTGAGGCAGTACTAGTTGGAAAGAAACCTCTCTTTCCCTTCCACCAGGTTTCATTAAATCCTATCCCAGTTTATAAGACTAATGGTCTCCAGTTCTTTTAGAGGAAGGAAAAATTGCAGGTGCAGCTGCATGAATGCATAATATGTGTATTAGTTATACTAATATAAATATTATGTATAATTGCACATTTTACATATTATATTCATATGTATAAAAATAACCATACATATATTAAGTAGGTTGCATTATCATGTAGATTACAAAATTAATTGTATAAATCTACACATAAATTAGACCTTACATTAATTATAGTATTAATGATAATATCTAGTATTAGTAGTAAATAAATAATATGCAAATACTCCCTGTACAAAGTAGGCAATTAGAAATCCTTTTATTTTTTTTCTGCCTCTTACCATGAGCATCAAGCCTTGAGGCCTGGTTAGAAAAATCATATTTTTTTAAACTAATTAAAAAAACGTATTTGAGTTAAGAAAAGTTCAAGACAATGAGAAGAGTCTACAGGGAAGAGAGAGGAATCACAGCCAAACTCCTGTGATAAATAGCAGGATCCCATTTGAACTGCAATATTTTAATTTTCTAAACAAACATTTTCTTTTGAGATTATATTTTTAACCAACACCCTACCTCCACACAGATATTTTTCGGGGATAAATAGGAAATTGTTACAAAAGTCACTTGACAGCATCTTGAACTTTCCTTGGAAACCCATGTTAACTGGCAAATTTAATTGTGTTCTTAACGCATCAAGTGTTAAGGAGGAGCATATGGGGTGGGGCAGGCTGACTGGGTGGGGAATGAGTTTGTATTCTTGGTGTTCCATTTTGGAATCAGTCATGGAAAACACAGAGACCAGAAGAAGGAGCTTAATATATTGGGCTGGGCCTCTGTAAAGCAATTCAAGGAATATTTGGTCATGTTATGAAATTTCTTTGCAGGTTAGAATCACAGAATGGTTTAGGTTGGAAGGGACCTCAAAGATCAACCTGTTCCAACCCTCTGCCATAGGCAGGGGCACCTCCACTAGAACAGGTTGCTCAAGGCCTTATCCAACCTGGCCTTAAACAACTCTAGGGAGGGAGCAGTCACAACCTCCCTAGGCAACCTGTTCTAGGGTCTCACCACCCTCACTGTAAAGACCTTCCTCCTAATATCCCACTTAAATCTTCCCTTGTGCAGTTTAAACCCATTACCCTTTGTGTCAGGAGCTTGAAGGGACCTTGAAGGATGATCTGGTCCAGTCCCCCTGCCACAGCACATCACACTGGAATGCATCCAGATGGTTCTTGAATATCTTCAGAGAAGGAAACTTGGGCATGCTAATTAAGAAGCTGAAACAATAAGACAAACAGCAGCAAACAAAACCCAAACAACCCTGGCACATGCAGTGGCAGCTTCTCAGTCTTGACTGTAGCCAGCACCCGTGAGTGACATTCAAATAAGCATCAAGTCCCTGCCCTAGCAAGCCGGGGGGCCACCAGGCCCCCCGGCCTTTAAGATCACCTCCACCATTCACCCAGTGCACACCATGAGGACTCACCAGTGGCAATGGGAGGAGGATCCCTCTGCCCAGTTGGGCAAACTTGGGGCTTCTGCCTTTCCTGGGCTGATTATAAAGGGGAGTGGGTAAGGAGTGCAAAGTGATTACACCTGAGGTGGGAGGAGAGTCAATAGAACCCAGGTGCTCTGAGTTTTGGGGGAAAATGCTGTGTGGGGTGGGAAAGGAGTACATATGGTGGAAAAGGGGAAGTGGTGCTGAAAGGAGGGAGATAAAGAGGAATGTGGGGAAATGGAAGGAGATGGAAAGAAAAGGAGGGAGGTGGGGGAAAATAGGAAAAGAAGGAGATGGGGAAGAAGGGGGATGGGGGTGGGTGAATCATAAAAATGAGAACTGGACTATAGAAAAAAAAAAAAAGTGGGCAACCTGTGCCAGTGTCTCACCACCCTCACTGTGAAGAACTTCCTCCTAACATCCCATTTAAATCTCCCCTCTGTCAGTTTAAACCCATTCCTCCTCATCTTGTCATTACAAGACCTTGTCAATAGTCCCTCCCCAGCTCTCTGGTAGACCACCTTCAGATACTGGAAGGCCACTCCAAGATCTCCTTGAAGCCTTCTCTTCTCCAGGCTGAAGAACCCCAACTCTTGTAGCCTATCCTCATAGCAGAACTGCTGCAGCCCTCTGGGCATCTTTGTGGCCTCCAGCAGTTCCATGTCCTTCTTGTGTTGGAGGTTTCAGAACTGTACACAGTACTCCAGGTGAGGTCTGACAAGAGCAGAGTAAAGGGTTAGAATGTGACAGAGTAAGTAAAAAGTCACTCCCATCTCACAGGCCCTGTAAATGCATTGTCAGCATCAAAAAAGACAAAAGTCTGACACAAATCATTGCAAAGTTGAAACTGTCATCTTGGATTCTCAGTTTCATTTATAACCAAACAAAAGACAAAGACAGAGCACGTACTCTGTGTTTGTTCTCTAACTTAGGGAAAGGGTTTTTTTTGCAGAATCTTTTAATAAATGTCAGTCAATGAAATATTCATTCATGTTTCAGTTGGAAAAGACCTCTAAGATCAAGTCCAAACCATATGGAGGTTGTTGATATATTTATATACCAATTTTCATGTGCAGCACAAAAGAAAATAAAGCAAAAAATGCTGAAGGAGAAAAGGACTGCCAATGAATTTGTTTAAACTTCAGGCTGCAGGAGGGCAGGGCCTTCAACTAAACAAAAGGCTGTTTATTTTTAAATTTTTCATGTGTGTACAAAGATGGCCATGGCTAAATGGACTGTGAGGAAAATGTAAATAAAATGATAATGCAGTGCTTCCACTCAACCTGAACGGGAATAAAATGTTCTAGTGAAGCATCTCTGAATGAAAAAGGAAATATTTTGGAACTTTATTGCGTGTGTAATAAGACAGCTACTGAAGACTCAACTGTGTTTATGTTGGTCAGACAGGATCACACAGGCTCACAGGATGTTAGGGGTTGGAAGGGACCTAAAGAAATCATCGAGTCCAAGTCCCCTGCCAGAGGAGGACCAGAGTAGAGGCAGAGGAGAACCTCCCTTGATCTGCTGGACAAACTCTACCTAATACACCCCAGAATCCACTAGCCCTCTTGGCCACAAGGGCACATTGCTGTCCCGTGGATGTTGTCCACCAGGACTCCCAGGTCCCTCTCCATGGGGCTGCTCTCCAGCAGATCACCTCCCAACCTGTACTGGTGCAGTTTATTTTTCGTCAGCAAGCTATAGCAGGTCTGCAACAGCAGCCCTCAGGAGAAGAGTCTAAGTACACATAGCAGTCAGGACAGACTACAGGAAGAATTGTGTGATCCTGCATGATTGCATGGGGCTAAGGCCCTTTCCAGCTGTTACGGCTGCTGTCTGCACACAAGCCTTTCGGGGCCCTCTGATGGACCTCCATCTTTCCTAGGAAGATGATGTGCCTTGGGAAGTTTTGATTGTCTGTGTAAATGAAGGATGTGTCACTCATTCACTGTGAACTGACCATTCCAACCTGCTTTTACAGCAAGTCACTATGCAGCGCTTGCTCAGGCTCCTCACTACGCTGGGTCTTAAAGGCACATTAGGGACCATGAGGATTTCTGAGTGTAGAGCAGGTACTGATGAAAGGTTTGATACTGCTGTGGTTCAGGTGGACAAAAATATTGGGCTCACTACCTGAAAAGGCTTTCTGTGTGGGACCTATCAGAAAGAAAATAGTGGCAGCCTTATATCTGAAAAGCTTTTTATATGGCTCCAGTGTTTCCCTGACAGCTTGGTTCTTAGAAAATATTTTCCCATCTCTTTTAATACCTTTTTCATATGGAAAGCATTACTGGGCCCCAAGTGTGATCTTTAAATCTGCCAGTTCGTAATCTTGATAATTCAGAATAACAGCTTATCACAAGTTATGAAAGAATTAAACCTAAAAACTCTACTGCTATTACACCGACTTGTCACTGCAAATGGAATGATTGATTTCAGTGCACTTCCTTGATAGAAACTTAAATATATAAAATTGGTATCAATTATCTCTGTTTGACACCATCATATTAATCTTCTTACTGCCTAGTGAAATAGGCCATCCTAGACAAGTTATACCTTTGTACTCCCTTCAAGTACATGAATTGTGCAAGGGCTTTCATTAACATTATCATGCCCCTTCAGCCCACTTCTCAATAACTCTATACCACCCAATTACTGACATAAAAGTCTACCACTTTATTTACAACTCAGGACTCTCTGGAAAGGCAGTATTAGTTCTGTATAATGGAAACAATCTTAGGTCTAAATTAATAGGAATGTTGAACTGACCTTGTGGATATACAGTCCTCTCAACCTATTCATATGCCTGCATTTCACCACTAAAGAATATAATTACTCCTTTTTTTTTTTTCTTTCTCTCTTTTTTTTTTTTTTTTCTGAGACATAAAACTCGCCTGCTCTCTGAGTATAAAAAGTAACACTTATCCCTCACAGGCCTAACAATATTCTTTGTAAAGGTATCTCTGCCCTTCCATTAATTTGAGGAGATCTGCCCCATTTCCTTTGAAATGTCAAAGGAAAATTAAATTAAAAACTCTGCAAGTTCCCATTTACAAGATGTCCACTTACTTCATAGGTTGGCTGTGGCATGCACTTGCTTGATCTGTAAGGTCTCTCAGGAAGCACGAGCAATAGAATGAATTGCATCTTTATTCTTTTCAGATCAATAGGTAATGTTAGGATTGAATGAGGCAATGATGTGATATAACCATGGAGATGCTTAAGAAGGGAAAAAAAAAAAAAAAACCAAAAAAACACCCTTGGTATATTTTCATCTGTGCTTGTCTTCCTTACTCAAGTCACCACTAAGAAATATTCTCTTTTTTTTTCCCTTCTGCTGTTTTGCCCACTATAGGGATCCATATCCTCCAGCTTGGCTATTGCGATCTGATCACTCCATCTCACCACTTTTGTGTTTTTAAAACTCACTAAGTCTTGGGGTTTGGTCCAAACTTCAGGAATGCAAATGCTTCAATGAACCTAAATTTACATGGTAATAATATGACAATATCCCATTCTTCTACTTTTTTTTTTTTTTCTGAAGTAGGAAAAGGAACAATATCGGTGTCAATTAGTGATGGATTTGTGAATTGTCAAGAAAATTCACAACTCAGAATGTACAATGTGTGATCTATACATCTAGTTAAAACCTGGATGTATCTAGCCAAGAGATTATATTTCCTTTTCAGCTCTCTTTCAATTTCTTTTTTGTTCTTTTCTGGTTTTGTGCTCTTTATGCTTCATTAGCTCTACAGTTAAGTTCCTGGTAACATTGTCTTTCTTTTAAATAGTATAGTAGGCCATTTGGGTATTTGCAATAACAAAAAACAAACAAATAACCAAACACTAAATCAGAAGGACTCAAAAGCAGTTGAGCTGAATAAAAAGCAGCTAATGTAGAACCACTGGTTAATCAGGTTGTCGGATGGCTGAAAGAAAGACTGCAGGCATCTCCTGCACTCTGAACAAGGAAAGATGTAGTGCCCAGTGATTAGCTCTAGGATACTGATCTGTGTTCAGAAGGAGCCCTGTGCTTATGGCTCTGCTGAATTCATGGTGAACTTCTTTCACTCTTTTCTAAATGCACCAAGAAGTTAATGCAGTCCAGTCGACTCTGGAGCCCTCTCAGAGATTCTCTGCAGAACAGGATAACTGAATTTGACTAAACCTTTCTCCCCAAGGATAGAGACTGAGTAATTCATTCCCATCACAGGGAAAGACAAAAGGAAAATCCAAACATGGGTGAGAGGAGAGTCTCTGAGTCTATAACCCTGTTTAACAGACCCTGCAAGAATACACATCTCCTACAGCTTATAGCAAAGACATGGTTTAGGCCATAAGAATTGCTGGGCTCAGTGGAGTGGTGCAGGAGGGAGATGTGATGTCCTATGATGTAGGTCAGATAAATGATCTAAGGGTCCTCTTGGCATTAGCCTCTATGAGTCTATTATATCACACTCTTCACCATCACAGACCTAAAATATGTGAGTGCCCTCCCGTTGATAGATGTAGTGAATGTTTTTATAACCTTGCACAAAGCATTTTGATTGCAGACAGTTTGTGATTTTATTCCCTGTTAGTTCTGTTTCCATCAAATCGACTTTGGTTTGACAAAATAACTCTATTTATGTTGAAGGTCACCCCTTCATAAGCAGTGATTAGTGGAATCTTTTTTTCCCAGTTAATCCTTCAAAGACCTTTATTTACTATTTTCTTGACTTTGCATCTTCAAAACTATTTATGAGTTTCACAATTTAAAAGCTAAGAACCAAATCCTGCTGTACTTAATCCAGAAAAGAAAAAAAAAAAAACCACAAAAAAACTGTCTTTAAAAAGTCTTAGCTCTTTTAGAACCTCAGTATTTGGTACTTGGATTTCTTCTTTCTAAGTAACCATTAAATCCATTAACGTTTTCTTGTCAAGTCGTAAGCTGCATAGAAAAGAAAAAAAAATATATCCTGCTCCAGGTCCTTTCTGTTCACACCTACAAAAATTAATTGTATAAAATGTTATTAACTTGACTTTTGACTGCTCTTGAATAACAAATGTAGTTAGGTTGGCTTTTATCTTTCCAGTTCATTGCAGCATGATCCCCATGCCTGTCAGTGCAGTATGTTTTAGTACTGGATATACAAAGTACAGAGGGGTTAATCTCAGTATTTATGTAATATCTAATAATGCATTTAGCAAAGAATCCTTAGAGCAAGAAAGTTCTTTTTCATTAATTTAATAAAAGGGTGTGTGACAATATGTCCTCCATGGTCTTACCCCGCTGTTGGCAGTTGAAGGAAAATAAAATGATAGCAAGAACATGGACTATGCTTACATGTGATTTGAAAGTGATCCAAATTTATTTTAAGAATTTCAAGGATTAAAATGACTTCTGTGCCCTTGCTGAATCTTGGGAAGAACTGCAAACATTTTGCTTCCATGGCTGGACCACCTACTTCAAGGGTTATGTTCCCAGGGTAGAAACAGTCAGCCTCTTCCATAGGACAGTGAGGAAGGAGCCCTGCAGGAGCAAATAGCAGGCAGGAATACCTCAGGAAGTGTGGATCCTGACCAAAGATGTTCCAATCCACTCCGCCCCTGCAACAAACACTGCTGGAGGTGGAAGGATGATTTAATGAATCCTGGTTTAGTCCTGACCTCCTCACTGACTTTATCTCCTTATGCTAGACCTGATAGTACCCAAGCCATCCCAGAGATGTGTGACATAGTTGATTGTTATCACTTAAAAAATACACATCACTTATTTCCTTGCAGATCATTTAGATATTCAAATTACTAAGCTTTTAGTGCCAGAAATTCAATTAAAGGAGCAAAAACTCTATGTTGCAATAAAGTTTAGTATTTGAAATAGCTTAATAAAATGAACTCCATCTCAGAGATGTTTCTTTTGCACTCTAATGTGTAAGTTTTAATTATTTCACTCTGAATTAGCAGAATTTGTTAAGAGTATCTAATTTTTATTTACCACAGAGTGAGGTATCAGGAGCTGTGGCACTCTCTGTCTTTGCAAGCACATTCACCTTGGTATTATAGACCTTGGATAAACTGAAGATGCTTTACAAACTGAAGACACATTAGTCCCTTACAGATGGTTGAACGCAGAAGGGAACGCTTTGCTGTTCTGAACAGCAGATTTTACTTAGCCAACAGAATTGAAAAATCACCATAGCAAAAAAACCCCAAAAACCTAAACCAGCAGCACTACTGTACCTGCCTTACAAAAGCTCTTCTCCTTAGGCAGTGAGAGCAAAAGAAAAGCATGACCTACACAGTCACTTGGGCTCTAGCAGTGCTTTAGTTTTCCTCTCTGCAAATGAAAACACCATGAATGTTATATAAACCAGTTACTTTAAATGACTGCCTGAAAAAAACATGGCCACCATATGCACACTTTTCCCACCCCACACAGCATTTTTTTCCACCCCGCTCCCCCTTTTCATCTCCCAAAACTCAGAGCACCTGGGTTCTATTGACTCTCCTCCCACCTCAGGTGTAATCACTTTGCACTCCTTACCCACTCCCCTTTATAATCAGCCCNGGGCAGGGACTTGATGCTTATTTGAACATCGCTCAAAATTGCTGGCTAGAGTCAAGACTGAGAAACTGCCACTGCATGTGTTGGGGTTTGGGTTTTGTTTGCTGCTGTTTTTCTTATTGTTTCAGCTTCTTAATTAGCATGCCCAAGTTTCCTTCTCTGAAGATATTCAAGAACCATCTGGATGCATTCCAGTGTGATGTGCTGTGGCAGGGGGACTGGACCAGATCATCCTTCAAGGTCCCTTCAAGCTCCTGACACAAAAGGTAATGGGTTTAAACTGCATGAGGGGAGATTTAAGTGGGATGTTAGGAGGAAGGTCTTTACAGTGAGGGTGGTGAGACCCTAGAACAGGTTGCCCAGGGAGGTTGTGACTGCTCCCTCCCTGGAGTTGTTCAAGGCCAGGTATGGATGAGGCCTTGAGCAACCTGTTCTAGTAGAGGTGTCCCTGCCTATGGCAGGGGGTAGGAACAGGTTGATCTTTAAGGTCCCTTCCAACCTAAACCATTCTGTGATTCTGTGTGTCCATATTGCTTTCACTGGGCAGTTATACTTGACATCTTGAGGGAGAAAAGTAATTTGGATCCGTTTATTTCAAATGCCTCTATGCATTGTTATTTCTACTTTTAAAATTTATCACCTCCTTAATGGTGTGGTCCTAGAGAGAACCCAGGGTCATTCATGGAAGACAAGCAATAATCTGTTATCAGACTTCTTGTTGAAAACCCAGGTGGAGCTCAGCAAAATATTATGCTTCAGTGGACAGCATGTCATGCTCCTGATGGAAGAGATTCAAGGAAGCAGGCTATGAAGCTAGAAAAATGGCAATGCTTCACTCTCTCCAAGTTAGTTTAGGAAAGCCTGAGTAAAACCAAGTTTACTCTAAGTGCAGATGCAGGGACTCTGTAATCATCTGCACAAGCAAATACCAATAAAATATGACCAAGATTATAGGTGGGAGCTAATCCCCATGCACTGTGTCTGTAGAGGATGCTGCACACCATCTGGATACCCTGTTACAGAATCACAGAAACATCCAGGTTGGAAAAGACCCTCAGTATTACCAAGTCCAACCTCTATCCCTACTCTACAAGATTCACCTTAAACCATATCCCTAAGCACCAC
>VWZI01022745.1:0-30450 GCA_013396835.1 Psilopogon haemacephalus
CTCGGTCGGGTCAGTGCCTCATGGCGGTGAGGGTGCAGTCCAGCCGCGTGCGGGCTGGTCCGGTCAGGCAGACTCGCCATGTTGAGACAGCGTGTTTACCCGCGGAGCCAACGGTGTAGGCAGCTTATGAGGCAATGGCAGGCTTAGCAGGCAGGCAGTTCGTTCGGTAGGGTTCGTTAAGACAGAGTTGGGTTTAGTGAGACCCGCGGGAGGGCTAGCGGGTGAAAGCGGGGGAAGCCCGGTGCCCGCGTCGAGGTGGGAAGTACCGAGGGCCCTGGGGTCCGCGGCCAAGACAAATCCGCTCAGCTGCGAGTGTTCCCGGGGGCTCGTAGAAGCGGCACTGGCATGCATACCTCCCAGGAAAACTCCGGAGCCAGGAGGATTGATCGCGGTTTCTGGCGAAGCGGGGACGCGCCCTAGTTCAGCGCGGCCAGCCTGCTTAGCGGCAGCCGGGCTCGCCCAAAAGGGAGATTCCAATGCCTCGCCGCACGCAGCCCTGGTCCCGGGACCCTGGGCTCGCCTAAGTCTCCGAAGGAGATCGGCGGTGCACTGGCTCCGTTTGTCGCTACCGTACCGCTCGCGTGTGGGAACGCGATGCCGGGGGAGGGGAAAGACCCCGGACTGCCCGCGGAGCTGCCTGCGCGCGTCCGTGCCCCGCTCCTCCGCAAAACCGCCAAAATCTCCAAGCCTGCCCGAGTTATCTCCCATTCAAGGCAATAGATTTTTTCCCTGTTTCTAAATCCCTCTGGGAATCTCTGTATCACTCACCCCGCCAATATTGCGACCAAATGCTGCGGGTTGTTAATTAACTCCTTGGCAACTTCGGCCGGGCTGTCGGCAGATCTCTCTGCACTCTCTATGTCTGATATAGTGAGAGAATGTCCCATTTCATGTAGGATCTGCGCGATTGAAAACCCTGCTCGCTGCGCCATTTTATGTCATGGGATAGCACTAATTAAATGCAGTATCCCGTGGGACGAGGGGGTCCTAGTGCTCGCCTCGCCGGTTCTTTCGGGTTTTCGGTCTGCAGAAAAGACACAAATATCGCTCAAATGTCAGGTATAAACGTTTAACAACCAGGACTGGGGAAAACAGAGAGGTTACGTGCAAAACAGATCCCGACCACGCCTATGAGTACCCGCGGGAGTGCGAAGCGAAGGGGGGAAACACGCTCCTTCCCGAACCGAGGGGGGGGCTCCTTCCCGAACTGAGGGAGGGGACCGCGGAAGGAGGGAAACCGATTTAAAGAAAATAAAAGAGGGATTAGAAAGAGGGGGAGAAACTGGGAAAGGAGAGAGAGGGGTCAGCCTTGCCGCGTAGAAGGAAGCTGCCGTGCCTCACTGCCTGTTGCTGTGCACGTGGCTGGGGCTTCTCCCAGCTACTGCGTGGATGACAGTGGACGAGGAGAGCGGGAAGAAAGAGAGAAGAAAATGGCTGCTGACCTGTTTAAGTAACCTACGGGGGCGTATAAAACTGTCCATCAGGCATGCAACATTTCCTGGCCGGCCAATTGATTCAAGGTTCCACGTATATGGGCATCCCGAGGTCCCCCTCCTGGGTCCCGAGGCCACCTGGGATGCCCCATCCTTCACCCCCTACCAAACCTTTGAACAGTAGAGGGAGAAGAGAGCCCAGGAATTGGATCAATCCTAGGATGCTCTGTCATTCTATGCCGGGACACTGCCATAGGTAGGGACACCTCCCGCTAGATCAGGTCGCTCAAGGACTCATCCAACCTGGCCTTGAACACCTCCAGGGAGGGAGCAGACACAACCTCCCTGGGCAACCCGTTCCAGTGTCTCACCACCCTCACTGTGAAGAACTTCCTCCTAACATCCCATTTTAATCTCCCCTCTGCCAGCTTAAACCCATTACCCCTCATCCTGTCATTACAAGACTTTGTGAATAGTCCCTTCCCAGCCCTCCTGTAGGCCCCCTTCAGATACTGGTAGGCTGCTATAAGGTCTCCTCGAAGCCTTCTCTTCTTCAGGCTGAAAAGCCCCAACTCTTTCAGCCTGTCCTCATAGCAGAGGTGCTCCAGCCCTCTGATCATCTTCGTGACCCTTCTGTGGCACCAACAGTTTTGGTGAGTATGCATCAGTACATATATTTGTGTACCACAGAGTGCACCCCAAACATGTGCATCAAACATTATTACTACATGCTCTTCCATCTTTTTCCTGTATGCTGTTTTCTTCACATAGTATTGCCATAAGCACCATGCTCCACACAATCACCATTTTCATGTCACAGTGTATTATCACGGGCCCTGCTTTCAGAAAACTTAAGTTATTTCCATGATCCTCTTAACCTGGCCGCACTCCCCTTACAGATGGAGCATTTTTTTTAAAAAGTGCCTGTATCTCCTAGGGTCAGCCACAGCATCTATTTGAAGAATTTTCTTGTAAAAATGGCAGGGTGACTCACATACTATCTAGGAATCACTCTTTGATTTAAAATTCAACTTTAGAGATTGAGGCTTCAAAAATTAGAGTTTAGTAATCTGAATTTTAAACATGTATATTTTATTAACCACAATTCCATATTGATATTTCTTTACAAAAATAAAACATCAGTTATAAACTGGTCTTGAAGGTGGATACCAGACCTGTCTTTGTGTTTGCCATTTTCTAAGCCCATCCCCTGCACTAAAGTAATTTAGAGAACAGGAATAAAGGATGCTAATTTCTGTCTGTATTAAAATTCTGTTTGAGGTGAATAGGTTCTGACAAGAGCAGAGCAATTCCAGAACATAATCACAGAATCACAGAATGTTAGCAGCTGGAAAGGACCTCAAAAGATCATCTAGTCAAACCCCCTCTACCAGAGCAGGATCACCTGTACCAGACCACACAGGTAGGAGCCCAGGCAGGTTTTGAATATCTCCAGAGAGGTGCTTAATGGAGTGCAACTCCGATGAATTTAGACAATTTCAGAGAAAGGCTGAACTTTTAGTGACAAATGTATATTTTTTTAATAATGGTGTTTATAATGGACACCTAAATTTTCATGTATGCCACTAGTTGCTACTATTTTGTTTCTGTCTCATCTGATATCATATATGTAGTGCTGAAAAACAGTACAGAATATAACTTAAAAAAGAATACTTCCCTACCACGAGACTAGAGATAATAATAATTTAAAAAGTTACTCTATGCATTCTTGTGCTAAGACTTTCAAAATGTGGTGTGGTTCTGGAGAGCTGGATTTCTTACTGTACATAGAATATTTCAACAGAGAAATCTGCATTATTGAACTCGGAAGCAGATGATAAATTTGTGTATCTGCCCAGAAACTTCTGGAATCCACTCACTGGATTTGGTAAATTACAAAATCTCAGCTAGTGTCGATACTATCTTCTGGGCTGATATAGAGCCCCTGGAGTCTTTTCTTTCCACACAGATAAAAAGATAATGTATTAGAAAGGTATGTGATACATTAATGTGCACCTCCAATTTCTGTCTGAGCTTGGTAACATAAAGGAGATAGTAATGGAAAGATTGATATAGAGGATTTATCTTGAGACTGAAGGTGAGTACTTAAGAGCTTGATACCTGTGGATTTCAGTCTTTTACATAATGACAAATAGAATCCCATACAGTTGCTCCAAAATTGGCTACTGTCAATTAAGATTATTCAGGACATCCGAGTTAACTCCATGGAGCTATGAGATATGGCATGGAACTGAATTCCTCTACAGAAATGGCTGGAGGCCAAGTGAGATACCTATATGCATCTCAAATTGTGTTGCTGGGGCAACAGAATTGAGATCATCCGCTTCAATACAGTTTCACATTAAGACACCTGAATTTATATGTCTGTGTGAGCATGTGCTGAACTGACCTTAGCAAGTCAGACAATAGAACCTAGAAAACATTTCAGTTGACCAGCTTCTAGTCTCCACCTGAGGGAAAATTTTAGCCTCATTTACAGTATTGACTGTATCTCAATTGCATAGGAAACATGCAGTTGACATCTAGATATTGACATCTAGACATCTATGGGTAGGTATTTTAATCTGAATCATAGAATCATAGAATCATAGAATGGTCTAGGTTGGAAGAGACCTCAAAGATCATCCAGTTCCAACCCCCCGCCATAGGCAGGGACACCTCCCACTAGATCAGGTCGCTCAAGACCTCATCCAGCCTGGCCTTGAACACATCCAGGGAGGGAGCAGACACAACCTCCCTGGGCAACCTGTTCCAGTGCCTCACCACCCTCACTGTGAAGAATTTCTTCCTAACATCCCGTTCAAATCTCCCCTCTGCCAATTTGAACCCATTCCCCCTCGTCCTGTCATTACAAGACCTTGTGAACAGCCCCTCCCCAGCCCTCCTGTAGGCCCCCCTCAGATACTGGTAGGCTGCTATAAGGTCTCCCCGAAGCCTTCTCTTCTCCAGGCTGAAAAGCCCCAACTCTCTCAGCCTGTCCTCATAGCATAGGTGCCCCAGCCCTCTGATCATCTTTGTGGCCCTCCTCTGAACTCTCTCCAACAGTTCCATGTCCTTCTTGTGCTGGGGGCTCCAGAATTGCACACAGTATTCTAGGTGGGGTCTGACAAGAGCAGAGTAAAGGGGGAGAATCACCTCCCTTGCCCTGCTGGTAATGCCTCTCTTAATGCAGCCCAGGACACGGTTGGCAGTCTGAGCCGCGTGTGCACACTGCAGGCTCATGTTGAGCTTCTCATCCACCCAGACCCCCAGGTCCTTTTCCTCAGAGCTGCTCTCCAGCCACTCACCACCCAGCCTGTATTTGTGCTTGGGATTGCTCCATACAGAATGGCAGAATTTTGAGGAGGAAGAGAAAGGAACTCCAGAGAAAGGAAGAACAACACAAAAAGAAAATCAGAAATCATGATAGAGTTGTATTGTATGACTGTTAAGGGAAGGAAGTAATCTATATATTACAACAACGTGATATCATGATATATCAACACATGGTACTTCAGTAGAATACTTAAAAAAGATCCACTAACTAAATGAAGCTTAGAATTAAAGACAACAACAACAACAAAAATCCCAGTGGCAGATAACTGATATCACAGTAAACAGAATTCTTGTATTGATGGATTAATTCATGGCAGACAGGAATATGTATGAAGACAAGAGAAAAATCAAGAAACAGGAATAAGAACAAGTACCTACAAGTGAAGAAAAATTTTAGAAAAAAAATATGAAGGAGAAAAGTGATTTAAAAAGATTAGAGGCACCTTACACTATAACATAAAGAAACAGACAAGCAGACATTATCTGCTGTTATCATTCTACCACACCAAGGACAATGCAACCAAACATCTCTACCAGAAGTGAAATGAATTTGTGTTAAAGCTTTAAAAAATAGAATATATGTATTTGAAAAAAAAAAGCAACCCTCTGTAAATGAGTACTTCTGAATAGATTGGAGAAAACAGAATGCACGTGAGTCAGTTTTTCAGGATAGAAAATACAAATAACAAATCTGGTATAAAAATAATATTAGAAAAAATTGCTTGGACTAGACAATATAGAAGCAAGAAAAGTTTGCACGCTTGTATGAAGTATGAAATATTCCTTGTTTGTGAGCCATTTGGGCTTGCAGTAAAATCAATAGGAGTCAACTAACCACCTCATGGAATTGGATAGATTACATATGTTGTGTTGAGTTCAAATTTTATTTAATTCTCTGGCAGAGGCAAAGAATTAGAGGTCAATATTTGTCAGGAAGTGCTGCAACAAATGAGAAAGTAAAAGAGAGTAGTGTGTATGACCTTTTAACTTTCTTTTCACTTGGAAAGCTAGTAACTGTTAATTAAACAAACTCAATATATCCAAATAAGAGGAGTTTAGGCAATGCAGTAGCCTGACACATGAATTTCTATCATGTCCATCAGTTTTAGTGGTGATCTCACTGCAGTACAATTTTAAAGTTTTTGTAAAAGTACTGTTAATATTACCTTTTTATTCATCAATACTTCACAACAGCAAAAGCTAGCAATGAAGAGCCACTTGTGTATCTTCTTACTCTAAAAAATGAGACTCTGCCATATTATCACAGGAAGCCACAGGGTGTCATTCTGTGAATCAGATCGGTTTATGTCTATTTCTGATTTGAAGCAATGCAATTGTTTATGTGTTGATAGCTTTCCACTATGGCTATTCCCAACCACAGAAACATCTTATGTTCTGTTCCTTATAGTAAGTGAAGTGATTGAAGTGAAAATTGAAGTAAAAATGATATCTTTATCCTGGATCCTACTTCAGCAAAAGTTTGAGCTAAGGTTCAGTCTGTTTCAGTGAGCTGCCAAACTACTGTAAAACTTCTGAGTGTCTAGGAAGCAGTTCCATTAAAATAAACACTGAGAATTTATAACAGTCATATAAGGGAAATGAAAGCCTGTGGGCCTTTCTTCTTGATCTATTTCTTGAGTTCTTTTAAAAAGATTTCCTTCTTTGCCAGCTACCTTTCTGTGCTGGCCTCTCGTACATGTCATTGCTTAGATAGTAATTCACCATTAGGCTGTAGAAAGGGCAAGCACACTGGTAAGTTGAACTCACACAAACAAACAAGCAAACTCCAATTAGATTCCTTAGCAGTAACTGATCTGCTTTAATTAGACATATAAAATAAGGTTTGGAGGATCTAATTGACTACATCTACATCAACAATTTGGTACATAACACTGCTGCAGATGCAAGTCAGTGAATGCCTTCAGCATCTCAAATTGTTGCACATTGATTTGGTTCAAAGTGTGATTCTGGATTAAATGAACACAATTATACTCCTTCTGAAGGAAGTCAGACTGAAAAGTCTTCTGGTGTATTTCAGAGACATAATCCTCAGTGTCCTTTTCAGAAATGCAAGGTGCTTTACAAAAATTGGTTGTTTGGATTCAAATGACATTCATGGTTACAGCTTCAAACCACACTCTGAAACATGAACTCTAAGATTTGTGTCAATAACAGGAGCTTCTGTGTTAATTGCTTTGATCTACTGATCCACACTTGTTTAGCCAAATTACTTGTTAATGTAACCTCAACCATCACGTATTTCTTTTCACCAACTATATAAAGAACTCAGACACAGTGGGACAGATGTAAACAAACAAGCAGGTGGACTATATTTCTTTCACACTAATGTTTCTCTCAAATATACATGACTGTGAGATGGCAGTATTTTAACTATGAAACACAAGTCAGTGTTGTGGACTGTAGATTCAGTATTACCAATATAAGAAGATTGTAATCTGATGTAGTGTGGAACTGATACCTCTTTGGAATCAACCAACTGTGAAGTAGAAATGGCAGTATCTTGCTATTTCTTTTTTCCCCCCAAAATAGAAAACATTCCCTGCAAAAATTAACAGGGAGATAAACATTCTTATATGTCTCTATAAATTTCTAAGAATTTTCTGTCACAGTTTGTTTTAGGTGGTTAGATTTCTTTTTGCATTCTCTTCTTTCACTTTTGCATTTCTCTTTCCCCCATTGCTTTTCTGGTCTATTTTCCTGGTCTCTAAACCAGAATACACATGATCTTTTCTGTCCTGGAATCAAAAGAACCCACCAGAATACTGTATAAGGAAAAGGTAGTTGGATTTTTGTGGGTTTTTTTTTTTGTTTTTTTTTTTGTTACAGGCAGAATTAAGGTCTCCTGCATATAGACATAGCTTTCAATGTAAAAATTATTACCTAAATACAGGATTCACTGTCATGTAGACATTATCTTCAGAAGTCTATAAAACTTCTGGACAACAAATAGGATTTGGGGTTTCCATTTCAGTCAATGGAAATCTAATCAGTGTGGTCAGCCAGATATGAATCAGATGATCACAGAGTTTAGTGCATTTTGAGATAACCTGGAATACTCTGGACTGCCACTTCAGATGGACCAAGATACTGCATCATATCTGCTAGTATGGATTATACGGCTCATATATCACAGAGTGTCTTAAATATTAATAGCAGGCAAGAGGCTGGTTCTCAAAATATATTGAAATAATTTCTGAACATAAGGAAGGTAAAGTATAAAACCCATAGCTGTTCTAACACTGTTCTAGAAATCAGTCTACATGTTGAGAAAGTTGCATCACATTCCAGAATAATCAAAGATTATTGCTGGTGAATTTTAATGAAAAGTGTGGGTGTTGTGCAGGCTGGTGTCTATAAGATCCCAAAGTTAGTGAAATGGGCCATGTGGTGCTAAAATTGTTATTCCTTGCACCTCTCAAAGTTTTCCCTTAAGCAAAACTTAACCTATTTTAGAATTACAGATGTGGTTTCCTTGCTTTTTCAGCTTTTTCAGCTTTTTGACACACCAGACCAACACCTACTGATTCTTGTACAGCTATGTCTTGCTGGAAGGACAACAAGACAAATCATTTAAAGTAAAAGGCAGCTACTGTAGTTTGGCTGTCTACATTCTTCACTTATGGCTTATAACCATAATTATGAGTTGCAGAATGCCACAAACTTTTTATGATAGAGTAATTTTAAAAGATGTAAATATTGTTAGTTGAATTTAGCTTCTCAATAACATAAAATTAGTATTGTGCAATATTTTCCTTGAAAAGATGTATTACTAAAAAGGTTAAAAGGAACCCATCTTTGATCACACCAACTGGCAACAAGCCAAGCCAATGAGTTCAGCTTATGGCCATTTTTAATGGTCCATTGTTAAAGAAATGAAGGTATGTATGCAGTTACATAACTTTAGTGAAAGTTAAATGTGGGCATTTTGATTTAACAACTTTTCCTTTAACGAAAACAAAAATGAGAAGAGAGAAAAAGAAGGAAAAGAAAAGGAAAAGGTGGCCCCTAAATAAATGAAACTCAATTTCACGGCACATTATCTCTCTCAATTCTTTCCTCTCAGCTTTCATTTTCATTAAAATCACAGACAACCATAAATTAATAATTACTTCAGGTTGACTAAATGCAGGCCACACTATTTAGCTCTCATTTTCCTACAGTGGCCCTCCTTGTTCATGCTGGAAAAATGTTAATTTAGATAATGTGGCTTGCCCCTTGTCATATAATTCTGTTTTGCAGTTTCACTGATCTATAATGGTCTGTTCTTATTAGGTAGTATTAACTTTATCTTTTGTTCAATCAAGCTTTACAATTTCCTCCAACAAGATAACTATTGTGAAATATCAGATGTAATGTTCTATTATTAATATTTCTGTTATATTTTGACTCATCTCTATATTGTAACAGTGTTCAGCAACATTTGTAATTTCTTCCAGTAATAAATTTATTTGTTCATTAGCCCAAGCTGTATGTGAGATTTTTGGCAGAAACTACAGAATACACACCACAATCTTACTGCTTTACAGTTTATGCACATTCCAAATTAGACATTTTATCAAACTACTTTTCAATTAAGAATAGGTGAATAGGCTCAAATAAAATAAAACCTGAACTTTCACCTAGAGCTTGAACCCAATTGGTTTCTGAGTTTGAAACAATTTAGTTTAGTTATCTATAATTTCTTTTGGCAGAGTATTCTAGTAGTGAATGAAGAAAACTGAGATATGTAGCAGCATTGATCACTGACTTGTTACTACTGCAATTTTGATCAAAACATTTAACTTCTCCATGCCTCGGTATACTCATTCTTAGAATGTACTCAGTTGAACTTGAATGGTTATCTAGAAGTTGTCAAAGCAAAACTGAGGACACAGCCTACTCTAATACTCCATATTTCAACATACATTTTTATTTTGACAAGTATTTATAGAAACAGAAAAAAAGAAAATAAAAATTTTAAATTCCCCTGACAAAAATATGCTTCTTGTCAAGTAGGGTGATTTTTTTTTTTTTTTTTTTTGGTGTGTGTGCAATAACTGGTGCAACATAATGAGATGAGCATGAATAGCATTCCTGTGTAGGCAGAGAGTGACTATATATGTGGATACATTTTGCACCCACATCTATAAACTAAGTAAATTGTTGCAGTAATTACACCTGCAAATATAAGTGGACAAATGGGGTTGTAAATTTATCATGGATTATGGCCGTCTCTTTTGATAAATGATCATAGAATGTAACATAATCAGTAAAATTTATTTTAGGTAAATTCTCATTTATTTTTCCCCAAACAAATCTTAACATAAGACATGGGAGATTACCTAACTTGACATTAAACATCATTGGTAACCGTTTGAATGTGATTTGTAGCTTTTTTACCAAGTGTCAGGGTTCTAATTCCCATGACATATGTTCTATAATAAGACATAGATCCTCACAGTTTGAAATAAATGTATTTTTCCAAGTGAATGACATATTTTCTTCCACCCTTGGAAATGACTTACACAAACATTAAGGAAACAGGCTGTTGACATATGGCCTAAGCTAATTCCTTGGAGGTTTTAGTTAGTTTGTTTGTTTTCTTGTTTTCCAGGGAAATAACCAAAGGTCATTAGTAGAAGTTAGGAAACAAAGAAGAGGAACTGTTTTTTTTGTATATTAAATGCTTTATTGAATAAATCAGAGAATCATAGAATGGTTTAGGTTGGAAGGAACATCAAAGATCACCCAGTTCAAGCACCCCACCGTAGGCAGGGACACCTCCCACTAGAACAGGTTGCCCAAGGCCTCGTCTAACCCTGGGCAACCCATTCCAGTGTCTCACCACCCTTACTTTAAAGAACTTCCTCCTAATATCCCATTTAAATCTCCCTGATTCCAGTTTAAGCCCATTACTCCTCGTACTGTCATTACAAGACCTTGTGAATAGTCCCTCCCCAGTTTCCGGTAGGCCCCTTTCAGATACTGGAAGGCCACTACAAGGTCTCCTCAAAGCTTTCTCTTCTCCAGACCAAAAAGCCTCACCTCTCGTAGCCTGTCCTCAAAGCAGAGGTGCTCCAGCCCTCTGATCATCTTCATGGCTCTCCTCTGGCCTCACTCCAACAGTTCTGTGTTGGACCTGGACCTGGGGCTTTTTAGTCTGGAGAAGAGAAGAGATGGAGGGGAAGGGGGGAGTGGGGGCGGGGGGCAGGCTCTTCTCACTTGCTTCTTGTGATAGGACAAGGAGCAATGGACGTAAGTTGCAGAACATGAGGTTCCACCTCAACACAAGGGGGAACTTCCTTGCTGAAGGGTCACAGAGCACTGGAACAGGCTTCCCAGAGGGGTTGAGTTGTCTCCTTCTCTGGACCCTTTCAAGGCCTGTCTGGATGTGTTCCTCTGTGACCTAGCTAGATTGTATGGTCCTGCTTCAGCAGGACGGTTGGACTCAGTGACCTTCCAACCCCTGACAACCTGTTATGTGTACACAGTACTCCAGGTGGGGTCTGATGAGAGCAGAGAAAAGGGGGAGAATCCCCTCCTCTGCCCTGCTGACCACACTTCTCTTGATGCAGCCCAGGACACAGTTGCTGTCTGGGCAGCACACACACACTGCTGGCTCATGTTGAGCTTTTCATCCACCAAGAACCCCAGGTCCTTTATCTCAGGACTGCTCTCCAGCTGTTCACCATTAAGCCTGGATTTGTGCTTGGGATTGCAGTGACCCAGGTGCAGGACCCTACACTTGGCCTTGTTGAATTTCATGAGGTTGGCCTGGGCCCACCTCTACAGCCTGTGCAGGTCCCTCTGGATGCCATCCCTGCCCTCCAGCAAGTCAACTGTGCCACACAGCTTGGTGTCATCTGCAAACTTGCTGAGAGTGCACTCGATTCCTCTGTCCATGTCACTGACAAAGATGTTAAACAGCACTGGTCCCAGCACTGACCCCTGAAGGATGCCACTTGTCACTGGCCTCCCGGTGGACATTGTGCCCTTGATCACTACTCTCTGCTTGAGAACATCCAGCCAACTCCTTACCTAGCAGTGCTGCACCCATCATGTCTGTGTTTTCCCAGTTTGGTGACCAGGATGTCATGGGGAACAGAGTTAAATGCCTTACTCAGGTCCAGACAGATGACAACAGTTGCCCTTCCCTTATCCACTGTTGCTCTGTACGCACTACTAATATATCTGAATTTGTTCTGATCTGTATTAAATTATCAGTAAAATTATTAAAATATTTAAAAGTTGTAAATAGATTCTATTTGGACAGTTATATAATATATTAATTCTTGTTCCCTAAGCTAATAAATATTTATCAGCTACCACATCAATGTACTTATACTGACCAAAGGAGCTTCTATCATCCAAGTGAGTGAATTCAACAGTGATACACCTATATAATCATTTTAATTTTTAGCTGTCTCTAGGGATGCACCCTGAAGAGATGTGTTCTAGCTTACAAGGTAATACATGAAAAGTCAAGATCCATCTCTTTATATCTATTGTATTAGTAGCCATAGCCTTGATTTCATTGGCAAGTCAGTTAATTTCTGAACTAATTTATATCTTATTTTAAACAGAAAGATGAACTACTTTGCCCAGTGACAAGTAGATCTCTTTTCTTCAGCCTCTGGTGCTGCATATCAACATCTAAGGTAGGATTAATTTTCAGAACGTATAGATGTCTGCAGTACAAATGTCTTTGTTTCAGCTTGTCATTTGACTTCCTCACACAGCCAATGGAGAGGAAAAAGCACTTCATATAATTCGTCTTACTGTAATGCAGATATTAAATATAGGCCAGATGAACTGTATTTTAATAGTACCTGCTTCTGAATACTACTCTTAACAGAACCAACTCATATGTAGAAATATACATCATAGACGGCTGAAGCTGAGTGAACAACTCCCTAGAATCCTTGCTTCACATACCCTCAAGCTCTGATGATTTCCAGACCCTAATGAAAATGCCTTTATGCATTTTACTGACATCAACAAGACTTTCCTTAGGAGAGGGAAAGGTAGAACTATAGAATATTTGAGAGGCCTCTTGCCCATTCATTATACAAAATGCATAGTAATAAAATTTCTTAAAATAATTTCTTTTGAGCAAGGAAGGGAAAAAGCAAAACAGAAGTTGTCTGAGTGATATCGCACAGCAATTTTCGGGAAGACAAATTAAATTGTCACAAAATTAAGGCTTTCTAAAATACTTCCAGGGAAATTATTTTAATTAGTGTTTCTTTAAATAAAAACCAGGAGAACATTTTCCTTTTCAATAATATTTTTTTTTTGTTCAGCCCAATCCAAACATTGCAGTGCTGTATTAATGCAAGACAATTTGAAAAATGGAACTGACTAGTTTCCATTTGACTGAAATGAGAACAAGATCTAGCCTTAGGCAACAGCAGCATAACTAGCCAAAAACAAATGCCATTTTTGAATTTTGTGAAGTGATTATTTGCTATTAAAAAGTCAATGTTTCCCAACACATATAAGACAATAATAGAATCTGAGCTCTTAAATGACCTTATGCTTACAAAGGTAATAGCTGTAATATATCAGACAGTCTTGTGATCACTGGAAATAAGGCTCTATCAGATCTTATGTGAATTAAAATAGTATAAATGAGTATAGAGTAGTAACATAAACTTCAACAAGTCCATTCTGATTCAGATCAACAGGTATATGATTTACTAATTGTACAGTGATGGATCTGACTCATCAGATTTTCAGTTTGACTGATGAGTTGCTTTGTAAGTATTACTTTTCACTTCACTCTAGTTCAACAGACCTTTATAAAACTGCCAAGAAAATGAAATGGAAAGGGAAAGGGAAAATAGAAATGCACATTTTAGATCCCAGCAGTCTCTAGCCACTGAATGTCAAATAATTAAAACTGGTTCTATCTTAGAATGTTCTTTCCTATGATAGTTGTGGCTGCATCTGTACAGAAAACCTGAATGCTATGGACACTGAGCAGCTTGTCATTCAAACAGAGAGAGAGAAAAAATATGGTTCCTTTTCAGACTTAACTAGTGACTGATGTTAATAAAGTTCCACTGCAATGACTGGAAACAAGGAGCATTCACACAGAAAACTAGAACCCAGTGAGGACAAATTATCAACAGAAAATAACCGATCACTGAAGTCACATTTGTTCTTCACAGGGTCACCCAGAAAATATGCTTTCAATGAAATCTTACTCAACCACTTGCAAGTCTTTAGAATCCCTTACTTTCACATCAGGAAATAAATTGTTTTTACAAACTATGATTCTGTTGTGACACTCACATGAACTCCTGGCTTACACTTAAACTACTGAATTACAGGAGATGTAGTAAAGTTTCCTTCAGTGTGGGGTTATGAGGGTCTACCTTAGAGTAAACATCTTAGAATTTTCTTTGATTTCCTTTGTATATCCTTCTGTGTCAAAGTCAGGTAACTATAATGATGCCTCAGGACTGACTCAATGTGAACAGAGCCTAAACTGCACACCAGCAGTATCTTCAATGATTTCCTAAATTTGACTTCCAATTCTCTGCTCCAGCAAGACAAAATAAAAGGACCGGTCCACTCACGGTTCTTAAAATTTGTCATACTTGCAGCATCTGTGGGCACAAAGGGCAACATTCATTTTATATAGCTTAACAGCTTTTAAGGTGATCAATTTGAAATTGACTATTGTGTCGGATTGAGCTAATTGGAGAATTTGAGTGAGAAATTAGACTACTGGCTGAGAGAAATAAACACAGTGTATCACTTCACCAAGTTTTACTGAGGAAAGAAAAAAAAAAAAGTTGTTTTAAGAACTGTTCTCAAAACAACCAGATCAGCAGACTGCTTCTGTCCGTGCTGGCTGCTGCAGCTTCTCTTTGTCTCTCTGTCCTTTAGCTAATTCAGAGTAAAATTACTAACTCTTTCTGATTACTAATCTCTCTGACAGATCTTCAGCTGATCTGCAGCATCAACAGGTGGTGAGATAAGACTGGGGAAAGGGGGAAAGGTGGTAGCGGGCTTTGGTTACCCTCTCTTGGGGATTTTGGTCTCCGGGAGGAGTGTGGTGTCTGTATTATCTGTATTATCTTTTCACTGTATATATCTGTAAATACCTGTTATATCTTGTAAATANGGGGGGGGGAAGGGTAGGTAACTGCTAACCCACTACAACTATCTTGGAGTTATTCTATAACCAGTGGCAAAGGACAGTTACTTCAAACTACATTTCAGGTAGTTTAGGATCTAATTCAGATAAGGACCTTGAACTATCTCACAGATCATAATCCAAGTCACAGTTGTGTATTCTGTAATTACTTATAGAAACACATAGTTCGTTTTTTTTTTAAAAAAAAGAAGTGTTGTTTGCATGCTTTCCACATGTAGAATAAGGGCATGTAAAATAATTTCCTTAATGTAGTTTTAGGAAATTTTTGTTCTAATCCTTTCAATGTGCATATACTGATGTCCTTCTGTAGCTATATACACATATATATAGTTAGTTAAGCTGAGATTATAGTTAGTTGATGGCAGTCATATAGTTATATAATTTGTAATCTATGTACTATAGTTTTCAATTTTCAGATGGAAAAGAAATAAAAAAGACATTATAGAATCATAGAACTGATTGAGTTGGAAGGGACCTTAGAGACCATCTAGTTCCATCCCTCCTGTGGTGAGAAGGTACACTTTTCACTAGATCATATTCCTCCAAACCCCACTGAACCTGGCCTTGAGCACTTTCAGGGAGGCATCATCCACAGCCTCTCTGGGCAACCTCACCACCCTCACAGTGAAGAACTTTTGGCTCACAGAAAAGCTCTAAACAGATCCTCTTTCAGTTTAAAATTGCCCTTGTAAAATATCCCTCTCCAGCTTTAGTGTAGATACTGCAAGGCGAGAATAAGGTCTCTCCTCCAGGCTGAACAACCCCAACACTCTCAGCCTGACTTCCCAGGAGAGGTCTCATCATCTTTGTGACCTAGCTCTGGACTCATTCTGACAGTTTCATGTCGTTATGTTGCGGGCCCAAAAAGTGGACACAGAACTCCAAACAGAATCCCACAAGAGTGGTGAAAATTACCTCCCTTGACCTGCTGATCACCTTTCTTTTCTTGCAACCCAGGATATAGTTTGCTTTCTGATCTGCAAGCATACTTTGCTGGCTTATGTTAAGCTTCAATTCCTTCTCCCCAGGCCTGCTCTCAATATATCGATATATAAAGAAAGCAGACTAATTGTATATAGACTTTGAGCAATAAGAAAAAAGCCATATTTTGGAAAAAATAACAAAACAAAACCTAATGTGTTTTTATGTATTTCCAGTTGTTGTGTTGCACTGTGACATGACAGTGCTTTACTGAGTTTCCTGGTTAATGCCGTGTACATCTCCACAGTTACCTGCAGAGAAATACCCCTGGGATTGAGATACAGTATCAGGGAATTCACAAATTGTGTAGAGTGTGTGCTATACTCTTGTCATGTTGAAATAGCTGGTTCTGAAAAAAAAACAAATAGCAAGTGCTCCAGCATTTTATCATGCGCTGTTAAACTCTAATTATATACTCCAATTCTTTACATCTCTGTGGATCTATATGAGCAAGCATTCAGTCTTTGAAGGTTTCTGCTTCTCAGAAATGCTGCTATAGATTGTGATGCATTGTTTTTTGTAGAGATATATCTGAAAATTAAATGTTTTCATTACCTGAAAATTTACAGGACTAATAATATGACTAGGGATGTAGTATATTTTTTCTGAATCCCTGCTTCAGCTTACTGCTATCTAATTTTGAGGAATAATTTACTAGAACCTGACTTCGTATTTTATTATCTCTGAAAAGAATACATGTGATTGCATAATCCACTTTTTACTGTTTTTTTTTCAGGTCCCTTCCAGTTCTATTGTGAAGGCCTGGGATCAAATGTTTAGCCTTTCAATGAAACAATTATAAGATTGTACTTCAGAAGTGCCAACCAAGAAGATTCCTTTTGATTTCAGTTCTTGAGGGGAATAGTGGCACATTTTTTCTAATAACCTTTGCTTTAAAGTAATGGAAGATGAAGTCTAAAGGTTTCTTCTATTGAAATGTCACATCTCCACCTATACTATTATGGTCACAGAAATGTTTAAATCTAGCACATGTACGAAAATAAAGCAAAGCGCTTATTTAGCAGAACTAATTGTGACCAGGACAGTGAACAGTATTATTTCAATATTTCTAACACAGTTAAAACAATTAAAAAAAATAATTACATGAAATTCTTGTACTGCAAGAAGGTAGATACAGAATCACAGAATTACAGAATTAACCAGATTGAAAAAGACCTCTAGGATTATCGAGTCCAACCTATCTTCTAAGCCTTCTCATTAACTACACTATGGCACTAAGTGTCTCATTCAGCTTCCTCTTAAACACCTCCAGGGATGGTGACTCCACCATCTCCCTGGGCAGCCTGTTCCAATGGCCACTCACTCCTTCTCTGTAGAACTTCTTCCTAATGTCCAGCCTAAACCTGCCCTGTTGCAGTTTGGGACTGTGTTCTCTTGTTCTGTCACTGTATGCCTGGGTGAAAAGAGCAACCCCCACCTGGCTATAACCTCCTTTTAGGTAGCTGTAGAGAACAATAAAGTCTCCCCTGAGCCTTCTCTTCTCTAGGATGAACAACCACAGCTCCCTCAGCCGCTCCTTGTAAGGCTGTGCTCCAGGTCCCTCACCAGCCCTGTTACCCCTTCTGGACACGTTCAAGCAGCTCAACATCTTTCTTAAATTGAAGGGCCCAAAACTGGACACAGTACTCAAGGTGTAGCCTGACCAGTGCTGAGTACAGGGGCAGAATGACTTCCCTGGTCCTGCTGGCCACACTGTTCCTGATACAGGCCAGGATGCCACTGGCCTTCTTGGTGACCTGGGCACACTCTTGGCTTGTGTTCAGTCAGCTGTCAACCAATACTCTCAGGTCCTTCTCTGCCTGGCTTCTCTCCAACCACTCTGTACCCAGCCTGTAGTGCTGCATGGGGTTGCTGTGGCCAAAGTGCAGAACCTTGCACTTGGACTTGTTAAAACTCATGGTGTTGGACTGTGCCCATCTATCCAGCCTGTCTTGGTCTCTCTGCAGAGCCCTCCTACCCTTAATAGATTGACATTTGCTGCCAGCTTGGTGTTGTCTGCAAACTCACTGATGATGGACTCAATCCTCTTATCCAGACCATGAATGAAGATATTAAACAGTACTGGGCCCAGCACTGATCCCTGGGGCACACCACTAGTGGTTGACTGCCAACTGGATGTGGCACCATTCACCACGACTCTCCAGGCCTGGCCATCCAGCCAGTTCTTACCCAGCACAGAATGTCCCTGTCCAAGCCATGGGCTGCCAGCTTGGCCAGGAGTTTGCTACAGCAGACAGTGTCAAAGGCCTTGCTGAAGTCCAGGTAGATTACATCCACAACCTTCCCCACATCCACCAGGCACGTCACCTGGTCATAAAAAGAGATCAAGTGGTTCAAGCAGGACCTGCCCGTCCTAAATCCATGCTGGCTGGATCCGATCCCTTGGCTAACGTGTAGGTGCTGTGTGATTGCACCCGGGATGATCTGTTCCATTATCTTGCATGACACTGAGGTCAGGCTGACAGGTCTGTAATTTCCAAGGTCCTCCTTCCTGTGGATGGGCATCACATTGGCCAGCTTCTAGTCTTCAGGAACCTCTCCAGTGAGACACGACTGTTGATAAATGATGGAGACTGGCTTGGCCCACTCATCTGCCAGCTCTCTCAGCACCCTAGGATGGATCTCATTTGGTCCCAATAGACTTGCGACGATCCAAGAGGCTTCCTCCTGTGATACAGAGGGGCTGTTCTGCTCCCTGTCCCCACCTACCAGCTGAGAAGGCCAGGTGTCCCGAGGACAACCTGCCTTACTATTGAAAATTGAGGCAAAGAAGGTGTTAAGCACCTTTGCCTTTTCCTCATCTCTAGCTACTACATTTCCCTCCTTGTCCAATAAAGAGTGGAGGTTATCCTTGCCCCTCTTTTTGTCATTAATATATTTATAAAAACATTTCTTTTCATCATTCACAGCAGTGGCCAGTCTAAGTTCTAACTGGGCTTTGGCCTCTCTAATTTTCTTCCTATGCAACCTGGCAACGTCCTTAAATATTTCCTGAGTTACCACCCCCTCTTTCCAAAGGTGATATGCCCTCTTTTTTCCCCTGAATTCCTTCAGAATTCCTTGACCTGTCCAGACTGGTCATCTTCCCTGGAGGCTCTGCTTTTGGCACATTGGCACAGCCTGTTTCTGTGCCCTCAAGATTTCTCTCTTGAAGCAGGTCCAACCTTCCTGGACCCTTTTTTATTTTTTAAGGCCTGTTTCCCAAGGTACTCTTCAAATTAGTTCTTTGAGTAAGCTGAAGTCTGCCCTGTGGTAGTCCAGTGTGGATGTTTTGCTGATGCCTCTCCTAGCTTCACTGCATACTGAAAACTTTATTATTTCATGGTCACTGCACCCCAGACAGCCTCCGACCAAATAGCCTTTTGCTATTTGTAAACAGCAGGTCAGGCAGAGCCTCAGCTCTGGTAGGCTAGCACACCAGTTGTGTCAAGAAGCTAAAAAACTTCTAGACTTCACTCTGATATATACACTTAGATATACACCTATACACTTTGTAAGCAAATGACATTTTATTTTTCACCCACTTATCTGATTTTAGTTTTCAAATACAGAAGGAAAATAAAATATGCAAGGAAGAGAAAAAAAAAAAAGCTGAGCTCATACAAATGATCTTTGACTGTTCTCACTTTCTGCCAGTCTCACAAGCAGGAACAAACATTTTCAAAGCATTTAGACCCACAAATATACATTGCTCTCCAGCTATGCTTCTGAGTTGTTCATACATGCACTATTTTTACATCAATACCCTTTTTTTTGGCATACATTAGAGGCTTCGAGATGATCAGATCTAAGAGTCCCCTTTAACACTTCAAGTTTAAAGTAAAGAGTCTAGACTTTTCTGTAGCTGGTAAAAAAAAATATAAAGAAGAAAAAAAATCCTCTTATGTCTTCTATTGCATCAATCACTGCTCTTCTTTACAAGCTATTCCCTTCAGAATACTTTGAAATGAGATCTGTCTTTGGATTGTCCTACCTGCCACAGTTCAAACACCTTTCTAAAGAGTGGCAATAGAAAGCTCTAAGTGCAAACCTGGCAGAACAAGGAGTCATTAGACCCCTTAGATGCTGTGAAGGTGATGATTACATAAGAATCTATATAGATAGATGAAAGGTTTGGAAAAACATGGTATGTTAGCAGAACTGTAGGAATTTATCACCTGCATACAAATAACTTCAGATTTAGAAATCTTGTGTATGCTAAGGATTCAAAGTGGCACTGCAGTAATATAGTCAGTTTTGCCAAAGGACAGGAAATTGCATTTTTATATGTAAAGCTCACATACATCTGTGTATATTCTGCACATGTAGCTACTTAAAATGAACATAGAATGGTTAATTTCTCTCTATTCAGAGAGAGGCCTTCCTGCATTGGATAATAAACATTTAATGGTTATTCCATATTTCAGGTAGCAGATGACATACTTACATGTATTGGAATTAGTAGATAATTATTTATAGCTTTTTGTTTTTAAGGCATATGAGTACTGAACGCTTTTCAAGTCTTTCTATGTTTTTTCAATTGGGTGGTGAGTGGCTGGAGAGCAGCCCTGAGGAAAAGAACGTGGGGGTCTGGGTAGATGAGAAGCTCAACATGAACCGACAGTGTGCACACGCAGCCCAGACAGCAACCATGTCCTGGGCTTCATTAAGAGCAGTGTGGCCAGTAGGGCAAGGGAGAGGATTCTCCCCCTTTACTCTGCTCTCGTCAGGCCTCACCTGTGTGCAGTTCTGGAGCCCCCAGAACAAGAAGGACATGGAACAGCTGGAGAGAGTCCAGAGGAGGGCCACAAAGATGATCAGAGGGCTGGAGCACCTCTGCTATGAGGACAGGCTGAACGAGTTGGGGCTTTTCAGCCTGAAGAAGAGAAGGCTTTGAGGAGATCTTATAGTAACCTTCCAGTATCTGAAGGGGGCCTACAGGAGGGCTGGGAAGGGACTATTCACCAAGTCTTGTAATGACAGGAGGAGGGGTAATGGGTTCAACCTGGCAGAGGGGAGATTTAAATGGAATGTTGGGAGGAAGTTCTTCACAGTGAGGGTGGTGAGACACTGGAACAGGTTGCCCAGGGAGGTTGTGGCTGCTCCCTCCCTGGATGTGTTCAAGGGTAGGCTGGATGAGGTCTTGAGCATCCTGATCTAGTGGGAGGTGTCCCTGCCTATGGCGGGGGGGTGGAACTGGATGATCTTTGAGGTCTCTTCCAACCTAAACCATTCTATGATTCTATGATTCACCTGAAGAATTTCTAGAAAATCAGACAAGTCCTGATATTCTTAGACTGTGGAAGTATTTGCATTTTTCTGAGATACTGACAGCATCAGAGTATCTTCTTGGATTTGCTCCAGATTTAGCAAAGATCTGCAGACTGAATAGGGCCTTGTATCTTGGATTCTGTGGACTTCTAGAGGAGAGAGGAAAGTTCATGACTCAACATGCTGCTCCTTTGTCTTGGCAAGTTTTGTATTTCAGGTCACTTGATCAGTTTACCAGGGTGATGCATGAATTTACTGGCTGCTGATCATTCTGGAAACATTTTCCCTTCATTGCCTCACTGATTAGTTAAATTTATTTCTTACCTTCATTTCATTAGACAGATCAACACCTGTGACCTAGAAATACATTTTCAAGCCAATAGTTCAAAAGTCTACAAGACACTCTTTGGAAAAGTTTCCTCAGAATCATCTTTGTGATATTGTTTTTTAGAAACACATATGTTTCCCCACTATGTTTGTTGCTTTCTCAATATCATCCTTCCCAGTTTTACACCCAAGTAGTCTAAGATCACACATTTGCCACCCTGTGCTCAACTTGCTTCTGCCTCTCAAGTTTAGGGAGGTTCTCAGGTGAAATTTGCATAGTAAAACCTCTTGAACCTGTAAACACAACATTAATTTCCTTACTTACTATACACTAAAATGGGTTGTCCTTGCCACTTCTTTGCATGTTTATGTGTCATCTGCTGTCGAGGCCTTTTATTACTCTAAATCCATCAACTTGAAGGTTGCACTTTTATAGACCATTGATGTCACTGCATTTTACATTTGATATAATATGAGCTTGAAGATATAGTGAAGAGAAAAGGGCTTCTGGTTTCCTTGGGAGTTCCATGTTATTAGTACTATGACCAGTCAAATGAAGATTCACATGACATTTCTTATAACGTAAGAGGTTTACCTGCAAGGTATAGATGTGAGTTGAGTTGCATTCTGATACAATGTGTGTCTTATTTTCAGGTATGTTCATTTGTTTAAACAAATAAAACGCTAATTAATTTAAACAGAAGTTAGTGCATGTTGATGGACCACAAAATGGAATATTATCTTTACAGCCTACAGCAGTTCTTGACCTGTAGATACATTTTTGTCCCAAACAATACTGTGATGTGCTCTGCATTTTGCCATAGCTTAAAATAGTGTATTATTTCTGGGTTTGTGTGTTGCTTCAGTGTTTAATTCATTAAAAAAAAAAAGGGGGGGGGGAAGTATAATGTGAAGTGATTGTATGATTCTGTGATTTCAGAGTACAAAAAATAAGGAAGAATATTCTAAATCCAAGTACATATTGTTCCATATTTTTTGCTGATCATATCTGTTAAGGTAACAAGAGAAATCTATACTTTCCACAGAATGCTAATGTATCTTCTCATATATAAAACTGACAAATATTTAAAACTGAAATATCCTTATCTCATGCTAAGATGTATCTACAAATACACACATATCTGAAAACAATATTCTGGGTGTAGAAAAAATTATATGGTAAGATAAATGTGGAAAAAAAACTCCCAAACATATTGCTGTTGAGATTTGGTGGTGAGACCTGATACATTTGGGTGATATGAACTTCTTAAAACTTAAGTAACTACTAATCAGAAAATAATCTTATCATCACACTAAAAATGCATTTTCCCCCTTGCCAAAATGTCAATGCTTGAATGGCTGAAAGTCATGGAAAACTATATTAGATATTTTTAGGTCTTCCTAAGTTTAGCCTCTATTTCAGACTGATTGTTTTGTTTACTGCTAAATATAAGCACAACTATTGGATTAAGCTACATTTCTGCCAGATCTGCAATATTATTCATAGTTGCTAGCAAGAATCATACCTTCTGTATTTGAGAATTACTTCTGTACACACTTACTCTTTGGGACGGAACTAAAACTTGGTAACTATAAGTACCATATAGTATATATTGATGGGATGCACTCATCAGTGTTGAGGGAGCTTGCTGATGTCATCATGAGGCCACTCTTGATTATTTTTTAAATGTCAAGGTGACTGGAGGAGGTTTCTGAGCACAGGAACAAACCAAATGCCACTAGTGTTTTCAAGTAGGACACACAAGAAGATCTACAGTCTGGTCAACCTCACCTCATTAGCTGGGAAGGTGATGAAGGAATTAATCCTGGAAACTACTTCCAGGGAGATGAATGATAAGGAGGTGAGGAATTGGCATGGGTTTATGAAGTTGAAATCTACTCACAGTCTTTCACAATGACTTGGCTGGCTTGGTGGATGAGGGGAGAGGAGCCAGAGATGTTGCTTATACTGACTTTAGTAAAGCTTTTATTAAGTTACTTGTCCCATGACATCATCATAGGGGAACTGACAAAGTACAGTTTAGATATGTGGACAGTGAAGTATTAATAACTGGCTTCATGGCTTGACCTAGAAGGTGGTAGTCTGGGGCATAAAGCTTAACTAGAGTCGTGTCACAAGTTGTGTATCCTGGGGGTTGATGTTTGGGTCAATATACTTCAGTCTCTTCATTAATGACCTGGATGACAGGGCAGAGTGCATCTCCGTTCACAAACAAATCAAAACTGGGAGAAGAGGCTTATATACCAGATTGGTGTGTTGCCATTCAGAAGCACCTGAACAGGCTAGAGAATCAGACAGACAGGAAACTCACAAAGTTCAGGAAAGGGAAATGCAAAGCCATGCACCTGGAGAAGATAATCCATTACACCAGGGCATGATGGAGACTGGCTAGGTGGAAAGCATACTATGAATGTTCAGTGATGTTGCAGCAAAGAAGACCACAGCAGCATGGGTTGCTTTAGGAAAAGCATTCCCCATACATTAGGAGAGGCGATCCTTCCATTCTACAGAGCTCTGGTGAGGCACACCTGAATTGCTGGTCCAGTGCTGGGTATTCCAGTGTAAGAAAAACCTGCACCTATGGGACTGAGTTTAGCAAAGGATCCCAAAGGTGACTAAGGAACTGAAGACTATGTTGTGTGGTGAGAGGCCAAGAGAATTGCAATTGCACAGCCTGGAAAAAAAAGAAGGTTCAGAGGGATTTTGCCAACGTGTATAAATACATTATGAGAGTGACTGACGAAGAAGCAATCAGACTCTTCTCAGTAGTGCCCAGTGACAGGGGTCTTGGGCTGAATGACTGCATGATTCTTCTGCAGTATGTAATCTTTATTATATATTGACTAGAATGTTTTAAGCATTAAAAAAAAAAAAAAAAAGCTTCTTTAGGCAGGAAATTGCTTCTTATTTCCCAGAAGGAAAATGAATGAATATGATCAGTTCTGTGTTTTCTAGGACAGTTAAAGCAAACAGTACTGTCAAGTGATGTGCTTTGCTCCACAGTTACAATACAACAATGTATCTATCCTTTACAGAATTTAATGAAAGAGAAAGCAAACTTAACACTGTCCTAGCAATTTAAAAATTGTTAAGCAGTTGCTACATCTTACTCCATGATCTCCTCAAACTGTAACTTCCTTCCCCAAGCAGCAATGTATTTATACCACTTCGGTCCTGGCTAATGACTGCAGCATTTTTTTTATTTTCTAGAAAACACAAATTCATTATTCAATTCTCTAAGTAGTTTTGCTGTCATTGTTGTTCTTTATTTTACATTATTGTAATGTATAATAACTTCACATAATAAACAAATGTTTGTATCATCAGCCTGAAAATAGGCAACATTAGTGTTAAAAACTGGCTCTGATGTTCTATCACTAAGGCATAGAAAGCTATCTCTCATAAACTATCTTCAATCATAAAACATGGCGTTACCTTTCCACTTCCATGAAAAATCCCTCTGGTCCTTCCTGAATCAATTGTATCATCCCTTGAACATGAAATAGGAGGCAAAAATGCTATTGTAAGTGGATATACCTCCCAAAAGAAAAACACATATAGATAGTAGTCTGATAGCAATTTTATTGAGTGATTAATGAAGATTTAATTATATAAAAATAATAACCTCCAATATTTGCATGGAAAACCATTTTGGATTACTCATGTTACATTACAACTATTTTGTCAAATTGAAAATTTCAATTTAAATTCCTGTGAACAATATTGAAAACCATTGTTTTTAAGCAATGGAAAGTTTGGTGAATACTGCATATGAAATATATAAGCTTTTGCCAGTAAGTAAAGAAGCTGATAACAAGATTTTAAATGAATGGTATTAATATCATGAAGGGAAACAAATATCTGTGGGCAAACTAAGTGGAATAATATCAACACAAATTGTATCTGTGTACACATGAGCAAAAGATAGTGCCATGCTCTTTCAGGACTTCAGCTTCACTTGTGATTCTGCATGAATCTTCAATAATGTCAGACACTGCTACTTTTCAGGATACTGAAATAAATTTTATGAAATGTTACTAAAACAGCCTATCAAAGAGGAAGATATTTCTGATCTCTCATTAGAGCTGATAATTCATAAGTTACAAAATGCTTTCTAGTTCTCAATTATGTTTTTTTTTAATTTTTTTTTTTGTTGGGTTCCCCTCCCCACCCCATTTTTGTCATAACAAGATACTGCAGATAAAAGAGTACATACAGAGAAGATTCTGGCAAACACTGCATAAATCTCTAAAATAATTGGCACAACTAATCAGCATTGCAAAGATTTTCTTGCCCATCAAGGAAGTGTCTACTTAATTTATTGTAGGTCATTTGTAAACCACGGTGATCTATGAAGACAAAGCTAAGCCTAAAAGCAGTTATTTTCATGGAAAGAGAAATTTTTTCCCTTGTTCCACTAATGTCAGAAGTCATTTATTGTAACCATTTTGCCACCCTGAAAAGAGAAATACATTCTCCTCTCATGACAGGCAACAATATAGATATTACTTCTGAATTCTAAGTCTCTAATGATGACCCAAACAAGTGATTCAAACTAAGGAAGGCTACAGTCACCCAGTCACCTAGAGTAGTTCAGTGGTTGCCAGAACAAATTGGAGATCTTAAACTGTCTTGGAAGTCCTAATTGTCAATAGTGGAGTCAAAATCACCCAAGGTACTGAAGACTGGATCATACTCAGACTTTGGATAAAGCTGATCAAAACATCCAAAGACAATTGTAAAGCTTTTGTTATGTTTTCTTTTTAGCATTTGGATTATTTCCCAGGTGAAAGTTGAAGTGAAATTAAACTTAGCTGTTATATAATTAATAATCACAGTGAATAGTGAAGACAAAGTAGAATGTGAATATGTTGGCCCACATATTGGTAATGTTTGGCTGAAAAAAAAATCAAAGGATGAATATCTCACTATTCTGAAAGTACGGTTCCCCCCTGTAGCAGCAGGTGATGAAGATTAGAACAAGAAGGTTAATAATTTGGATTCTGTCCAGTGACAAAGAGTGCTTTGTGCGGATATTACTTACCTCCTTACATATTTGCAAGGCAATTAGAAAACAAAACAACCACAAAGCAAACCACAAAAAAAAAAACAACCAAAAAAAACAGGAGAAAAAAAAATGAGAATAAACGTAAACATGTTCCTTCTTTGTAGCATGAAGGCTTTTTTCCTTCTATTTTTCTCAATATATGAACAGAATTATTTGGAAAGATGACTGTATGCAGCAATTTATTGCAGGAATATGTTTCATGAAGACGATCTTAAGCCTTAAGAATACTTTGCTGATGCTGTGTATGAGAGAGTTCTTACGTATGGAGGGGTGGTGGTGTGGGCGTGTTGTTACTGGTTGTTTTTGTTGTGTTTTTTTTTAAAGCAGAAAAGTGCTGAAGTATTGAATCTATCCAATGTCCCAGATAGAGACCTTTTAAGATGTGTATCTATTTTCAGAACATGATAGAAAGAGATGGAATTTGGCAAATGTTTAAATCCTGAAAAGACATCATGAATGGTATGAATGGTACTTTTTCTTCAGCAATGCTCCAATGGTATATATCAGTTTGACAGTGAAAGGCCACTCTAATTCCCTCTGTAATAACCTAGGGAATGACACTTGCTCAGAATGTCAAGTTCAGGAAACTTGCTGTTAATTACAATGCTTGCTGTGGTATTTTCAAATTTATCAGCTTTGTTAGGAGTTTTTGTCTGTTTCTGTCATACAGCAACTGCTGAAAACTGGCCCTCTAGTTTATGCTCTGCCCCAGCAAACACAACTCACACCTTTAAAGTGACCTTTATGTTCAGTAGCAGGTGTAAGATTATATAAATTATGACTCCCAGTGTATTATCAATCAAAAAGCTACTTGTCAAGCTGCTTTTCTGCTAACAACAAAAAAATCAAATCTATCCTCTGAGGCTATAATCCTGCACAGGCAAATAAAATACCATGGGGTCTGTTCTCCTCTCAGTGCACATACGTAAATCTCACTCCTACTAGCATTAATGGGGAGTTACATGCATGCATCAAGAGAAGAATAAATCTGCAACAGAGCACGCAGGAAACCATTCAGTGTGAAATGGTTTAAGGAGACAGATAGGGGAGAACACTGCATGGAAAGAGCCTGTAATGTATACCTTTGGTTTTACTTACAACTTTTGATGAACTTTTTCAGAGTGAATGCCATACAGTATCATATGAATTTAAAATGTTCGATAAATTATATTAGCAAGTGCATATTAACTGTAGTATGATTCAAGTGGGATTACTGTCTCTAAGTTTTGTGTTGCAGATTGATGGTGATAAAATCCAAAAAGGTTTTAAACAATTCATGTTAAGTATTTTCTAGTTTCATTTTTACCATGTTCAATAGTACTGTAAAGCAATTAAGGTCTCACAGCCTCTCTTAAATGTTTCTAAGTTTCAATTTAAAATTAAAACACGAAAGTAAATACATTTGCTTCCTCAAATGCCTATTATTCTAAACAGGGCAATCAACATAGAATGTAGCTATTAGATGCTGCACTTAGTAACCTCAGGCACATAAATCTCTTGCCTCCCTAAGTTAAATACAGTGTTCAAGGGCTTTGTACAGTCATATCTCGTTAAGAATATTGTGAGAAGAAGATTTGGCCTGGACTCCTGTTAAATGCTAGTCAGTTCTGATAGGTAAGAAATAAAAGTATCTTTACAACTTCCTTACATGCAGCCAGATTGAAAAGCTGGCTTTTTATAGTCAGAGTGACAGAACAGCTTCTGAATTTTCTAATTATCCATGTTCTTTACAAAGAACTTATCAGACACATGTAGAAATAATGCATGCGTATAAATGTGTGTGAAAACTTTTCCAGAAAAAAGTGCCATTTTGTTGCAAAGGTAAATAACAAAGTGATAAAGGTGCTTGAGTATTGCAAGGAGAACAGAAAAACATGGAAAGAGCACAAATATTGTTAGAAGTAAGTTCAGTTTATTTCCTTCTCCATTCAGATATTACAGTGGTTTGGGGTGTTGTCTTTTTTTTCTGTTTCTTTGTTTTTGTTGGTTGGTTTGATTTGGTTTTCATTACATTCAGTAAGATCTAAGAAATTATGAGGTCAAGAAAGAATGCTGTTGGAAAATGTTTTTTTATAAAAAAAAAAAACCACCAGTCTGTACGTTCTCACTTTATTGTGCTTTTGTGGTATGTTTGGGGGTTTTGGTGGTTTTTTTTTAATGGATATGGGGTTTTGTTTGGTTTCATTTTGTTGTTGTTATGTGTTGTCTTGTTTTTCATCCCCCCAGGAAAAGAATAAGGAGGAATTTCAATTTAGAGGAGTCATTTTCACAGATGTAGCAACCTGTAATTTAAACCATACTTACTCCACATTAGAAATATAGATGTAAAATATTTACTAAACCAGTTAGGACAGTGAGATAATGGAAGAGGTATGGTAGTGCTCAAGTAAACTGCAGTAGCATCTGCTATAGACCCTGAAGACTTGGTGAGAGCAAGTATGAAAAATTCCTGGGCCAGCTATCATGGAGCTTGAAATCTCAAGGCTCTGTACCCATGGGGAATTTTAACTATGCAGCCATCTGGTAGGTGACAAGTACATCCAATCATGAATCACCGAAGACATTCCTTGAGCTAGGTGTGTAAAGGACAGTGTCATGATTCAGACAAGAGGGTTATCTAGAAAACTTTATTTGTTTTTAAGAAAATACTTATAGAAAAGATTATGAAAACAGTATTTGTTCACGTACCTTAGTGTAAAGTGGACTGTGAAGTGATTTGTCAAAAAAAGTAGTATAAGTACATACAATTTCAGTAATAGAGAATTAAGACTAGTAGAGAATTAAGGAAGAGACAAAATTCTTGGCCTATTCAAATCTGTTTGAGTTTTGCTGATGGTTTAAGTAAGATCAGGTTTTTATTTATACTGAGATAAAGGCAATGGGAGCAAGTAGCTGAATATGTAGTAGGAGATAAAATGACACATAAAAAGCACAAGGATTAAATTAATAAGAAGATATTACTCTGATAACAAGTGAAAATCAAACAGATTCCAAAAGGCCAAAATGGCTTACAATAAAATTCTTAAAGGTTGAAAGAAGGATCTAGGAAGCAATAAATATAATAGTAATAGTAAAAATTACAGTGACATTTTTTGCAACTGTCTACAGTCTCTGAGATTTAGAGACCTCACAGATATCTTTCCTTAGTCTGACTTTGATATGTTTACTCATTTTCTGGAATGATATAATAAAATATACAAAGATTATTCAGAATTTGCAGGGGAATTTTTTTTTTTTTTGGTGAACAAGAGATTATCCATGAGTGTAATTAAATATATTACTCATCATCAGTTGAAGAACATAAAGTGAGTTTCCTGACAGCCTTAATGCTGCTACCATTTTACTTGTTGTTAGATTCAATAGTACCTGTGTGGATTTCAGCTGAGGCACCCCAGTCATTCTTACATGCTAGACAATTTATTAGATGGGAAACTCTGCATATATCCATGTTGTATTGGTTTACACCCAGCTACCCTGAGCTAAAAGCCCAAAAGAAAACTCAGAGCGGTTTGGAAGTGAGAATGGAGAATAATGCCTTTAAACAATGAAATACAGGGTGAAAAGGGGTTTCTGCTGCTCACAGGAAGCGGGGGGACGGGATACAGAAAAACCCGGGAGGAGGAGGGGGTAAGGGAGAAGGGATACCACCGCGGCAGGGGTTTAGTCCGAAAAGCAAAGTCGCGGTCCCGTAGTTGCTGGTGCTGAAGAACAGAAACAGGTTGCAAAGCACAGCTGAGCAGTTCTGGGTCTCCACGTGGCTTGTTGCAGAGCACGTGGAGGAGCAGCGGGGAGCGGCAGGGAGTGGCAGCGGCAGCGAGAAGGGGGCTGAGGATGTGAGAAAAAG
>VWZI01022745.1:30508-45057 GCA_013396835.1 Psilopogon haemacephalus
GGGGGGAAGGGAGAAAAAGGGGGGGGGGGGGGGGAAGCTGAGTTCCCCTTTTTATAGCCCAGATCCGGGCAGGAAGTGGGAGTGTTCAACCATGCCACCTGGCAGGAACGGGGCCAGACCACCTCTGGGACAAGGCAGGGGGGGTCCCAGGTGGCTTAACCCTTTACACATGTCCAGAGAAGAACTTGTGGGATTTTCAAGTCATGAAGGAAGTCACACGTTGAGATGATGTCTGAACTCCTCATAGTCATGCTTTTGGTACCTCAGCCTTTCATTGAAATACAGCCTCAGGAGCTCACACCAACTTCTCTGACATACTAGAGAACTATATGTCTTAACACACATTCTATTTTCCTTTCATAGAATTGTTTTCCTTTCAGAAAGATGTGTTAGAAGCTTTTATTATTATTGGAATGCAAACTATTTCATAGGGCCAATATCATGTTGCTTGAATGATCGGTATAAGGTACAATTAAGGATGCAGAGCAGCACATTTAAATAAAAGCTAGATATTCCAAAGTATTCTATATGAAACCCTTGATAATTTTTTTTTTTTTCCTGAGGTGAGGTATTTTAAAGCAATTACCTCATACAGAGAGTATTTGAACCTTCTATTGCTTATCTCCTTCATGTCATTGAGCTACTGGAAAGTTAGTCCCAGATGGGATGACAAAACTTTTTTGGATCTTCCAAAATCATGATTTTGATTTTGCAATTTTTTTCGTAGCTGTTGCTTAATTCAGAGAATATCTCCACAAGAGATCTCGACCCATTTGAATAATTTAACTTTTTTTTGGGATTATCCACATAAATAATATTCCCTCTGTATAAAAGTACTTAATCTCCTTATATTCTGTATAATTTATGTTTCAGGTTTAATACTCCAAGCTCACCTAGTTCCTTCATGAAGGTAAACCCTGATAGTCCCAGAGACTATATTTTTTAATTGAGTGGAAGCCACTTAAAATAGAACTTTTAATTTAGATTTAATAACTCTATAAAAGATAAATCTAGTTGCCATGTAATAAACAGTAATTAATTAGTTAATATCAATTAAATACTAAAAATATTAATTTACATTTAACATCTAACTACTGTAATTTGCTATAGCTATCTTATTAAATGCTAATTAAATTCCTAAACATTCTTATAAGTTTAATGCATTAATAATAGGAACGTAAGTACACATTTACTGTATCTGCTGTTCTCAGTTCATTACATGGCAACTAGATTTATCTCTTTTACACTAATTAAATATACTAAGCAAACCTCAGTAACTTTTCTTAACACATACCATAACTGTTTTATTAATTTCAAATTAAATACCCATTTAAAGCTTCTAATCTACAGCTGCCCTAAACAGTTTCCTGCTAGCAGAGCAAAGGTTACAGTGATGTTATAACTAAACCATGACATTTCTAGGTGTTGGTTCTGAAACATATGAGAAGCAAGACTTTCCTTTCTGCTCTGCTTCAGTTTAAATGTAATGACTGATTATTAATCCACTTTTTTTTTTTCTTCTCCAGTAATGTCTTGTCTTTCCTTTCTCACTCTGCCCTGTGTCAATATAATTGTTTCCTCTTTGTAATTGCAGTTTCTTTTCAGTTTTTCTAGCTGTAGTGCTGATTATCCACCTAGGTATTGTTTCAGTAGTCTTGAAATAAAAGGAAAATGCTTTCCACATGTAGGGCTCTCAGTATTTTATTTAAAATATCCCCCATATTTATGATATTATATTAATTTTCAGAAAAACCACCCCACATAATGGAAGATTTAAGCAAATGACCATATACACAATCAGTGAGCAAAGAATTTCTGGTCAGAATACCAGTTGGAGTGCTGTGAATGTGTCAGAATAACATCCATAATATGATTTTCTTGAGAGACTGAGGGAGACACAGCAGTCACATGTATCAAATTATTTAGAATCATGGCTTTTTTCACATATGATGGAGGCTGTCATAAAGACAGGAGGCTGCTGTGCAGTGAGAAAAGCACATTAGCTATTAACCTTCCCCCAGCCGATCAACTTTGTTTTGCAATCTTTCCTCAGAACCATTAGAATACCCTGAAGAAATAACTTTCCAATTAAAAAGGATCTCAGAGAACAAAGCCATTTTATCTCTGACTCCTGGTGTTCTTTATTCCAATAATTTAAATTGGAATTGATTTTTCAATTTAGCCGTTGACTTGCTATGGACACACAGCTGAAAAGGCCGAATGGAATTGCATGGCTGAAATATTTGTCTTTGTGATGCGCTCCTCATAAATTCACAGGAGCCTGCATTTTTTTTTTTTTAATACATTTTCTTTCTGCTGCTACTGCTTTAGACAACAGCTTTTTAGCTCAGCATGAGCAAACTGAGAAAACATGTCCAGTATGACCTCGAGGGCCTTACACTCAGTTCTTCATAGATCCATTTAATTGTTACATCTCAGAAAAACTAAAAGATCCAGTGTAGCCAAAGGGATAGCTGGTTTTTAAATCCTGAAAATGTGTTCTACAATTTTTGTGTGTACTTCTGATGTTGTTTCATTTAAGATAATAATTTAAAGACTCCAACAAAACCCCAGACACTGTCAGATAATTTTACTGTGTTCAGTACAAATATGATACTGCAATAAATAGATCAGGTACATTTTCTCATTGTTCTGGTGTCAGACTTAACACAGTAATTGATTTGCCTAGGGAACAGTTTTGGATTAAGCTCTCCAGTTATTAAGGAGCCTTTTAAAAGATCAAGGTCCGGTTCTGCCTCTAGGTCAGCTCCTTGCTAGTGCATTCCAACACTTCACTTAAATGGAAAGGGAGTTATATCTCTGTCTCAGGATAGAATCGGGTCCAAACACTCAGAGTTTTATAACAGAAACATATAAGTTCATAATGTTTCACAAGTAACTTTTTGTGGAAAAACAGTATATCTGATGCTGAATGTAGAAATCAGACCTTCATGACCTTTCATTCTTGTCTATTTTTTTTTCTCCTGCATCATACCTGGTAAATACGGCAAGACAGAAATTTTTGTTACTTGTCTCAGTTGAAAGTGGCACTCCGTGGTTTCTCAATAGGACAAGGAAATAATATTGATCTGCATTCTGATTTTCCGGTGTGGAGAACACCCAGCCCTAAATCTACCCAAAAATATAGAACTTCCACATGGAAATATTGGAACATTTTAATCACTCCTCTCTCTTTATCGAGACACAGGCTATTGTTTCCATTCCTAGATGAAACTGATCATATATGCTAGCAGATTTAAGAAATGAGCAATGATAGAATAAGTGTCCTAATAAAGCATTTACTTTAAAAAAAAAAAATTGGTCATAGATAGATATAGGCTTAAACATGCTCAGAATAAACTGAAGAGAGATGCAGTTGAGTGAACACATATAATATCTTGGCCATCGTGGACATAAGGTGCTCTGCATGTCTTTGCCTGAAAGTCAAAGATCACTTCTTAGCATCCCTTCATGAAGCATAAAAACTGTAGTTGCAACTACAATTGCCAATTTACTTTCTGCTTTACTCCCAGGAACAGATCCCTACTTCATATATATAAATTTGCTCATCAACTGCATTCTGGAACAAACAAAATCTGTTAGTGAGGAAAACCAGAATTTAACAGATGATGGTGTATTTTGTAGTTCATATCCTAAAGAAATTTAAGTACCTGTTTGGGGATATAAATTTCACATAAATTCAAGGTGTTTCTTAAAGTGGTCCTAAACTAAAGGCCTGCATTTTCTGTTATTCAGCCTGCCTAAGATTAGGCACATGATGTAGACATTTTTATGCATTATATAACAAATCCATTGGCTTGAGAATGTTCTAACTACATATGAATGTGCGGATATACCATTGCAGTTAATGAAAATGTTAGAAATTATGATAGAGGACAAGAATATATTTGAACAGCTAGTGTTTATGGACACTAATAGAATGTGGGATATATATTACCTGGCATAAAGAAGGATATCTCTATTCATGCCTATGGTGTTATATCACTTTATGCCATTTAGTTCATAATGATTTTTAGCTAATTTAACTAATGTCAAGAAAAATATAATTAACCTGGGACTTCCTAACAGAATTGCTTCTTCCACCATAGTACCAATTTTGCAAAAAGAATATTCTTTCAAAAGTGAGTGTAGCAAAAAGAAAACATCATATCAGGTTTTGAAAACAGTTGGTCAAAATGTTATTCTTGAACACTTCTCTGCCACAGTAATTTTAGTGCTTTAGAAGGAAAATAACTACAGGGAATTTACTGCAGAATCATACAACTTCAAAGGTTGGAAGGGACCTCCAGTTATCGAGTCCAACCTCATTGCCAAGGCAGGATCACCTGGGGTAGTTTGTACAGGAATGCATCCAAGTGGGTTTTGAGACTCCACAACCTCTCTGGGCAGCCTGTTCCAGTGCTCTGTCACCCTCACTGTAAAGCAATTTCTCCTCATGTCGAGGTGAAACCTTCTATGTTCCAACTTGTAGACATTGCTCCTTGTCTTATTGCTGCTGACTACCGGAAAGAGATTGGCCCTATCCACTTGACATCCACTCCTCAGGTATTGGTATACATTGACAAGATCTCCTCTCAGTCTTCTCCAGACTAAACAGGCCTGAGCTTCTCAATCTCTCTTTGTCAGGAGATCCTCAAGGCTCCCAGTCATCTTTGTGGCTCTCTACTGGACTCTCCCCAGCAGGTCCCTGTCTGTCTTGAACTGGAGAGCCCAAAACTGGACACAGAATTCCAGGTGTGGTCTCAGCAGGCCACAGTAGACAGGAAGAAGAACCTCACTAGACCTGTTGGCCATGCTTTTCTTGCTGCACCCCAGGATGCCATTGGCTCTCTTGTCCACAAGGCACATTGCTGTCCCATGGAGAACTTGCTGTCCCCCAGGACTCCAGGGTCTTCCTCCACAGAGCTGCTTTCCAGCAGGGCAGACACCAACCTGTACTGGTGCCTATTGTTATTCCTCCCCAGATGCAGGACCCTGCACTTATCCTTATTGAAGTTCATGCGATTTGCCTTCACCCAGCTCTGCAGCCTGTCCAGATCTTGTTGGATGGCAGCACAGCCAGACAGGCTGTCAGCCATCCCCTGCAGTTTTGTATCACCAGCGAACTTGCTGAGGGTACACTCAATGCTCTCATCCAGGATGTTGATACAGATATCAAATGAAACTGGACCCAGTAGTGATCCATTGTAAACAATGCAGAGGTTAACACTGAGGGAGAAAGAGTATTATTTTCATACTGCATGGAGAAGGTCACTGAAAAATGGGAGAAAAAGATACTTTGATGTTACTAAAAATTTAGAGTAAATCTGTCTTAAACTTGGTGCAAGCAGTTAATATTTTTTTAAAAATCAGCTTCTGTTAATTGTATAAATTTTATAGTGAGATGTGTTTTCACATAAAGAAGACTGTAATATTACATCATTCCCTTGACCTGCCTTAGAGTGCTCCAGTTAGGTGTCTTTTAGATATAACTGCTCTAGAGAGAATTAGATAAAATTTTGTGTACATGAGGAAGGGAGTGTTTCTAGGACGTGGGTCAGGGATAATTTACTGACCCTTTTTGGCTTGACAGTTTGACAATAACTTGTACACTTGTACACAAGATGTCTTTATTTGCTGTTGAGAATACTTGTTCAGACTGAGATAGCCACTGGGACATGAACAAACCTGTGAAGGGAATTTTGCAGAAAGGGAGATGACTACGTTATCTGTTAGAGTGAAGTTTAAAAGATATTAGATTACTGTCCCACAAATATACAAACTTGTGAAGATGTCGGTGGGCAATGCTGGGACAAGAGCCTGGAATTATTAAATTATCAACAAATAGATAATAAAATTAACACAAGATTTCAGTGACCTTTTTAATTATCAGAGGTAAAAGACATCTTGCTTTTCTTCTGATATGTAAAAAATGGATAAGTATTGTAACTATTTTTAAATCTGGATTTGATAAGATTATAAATGGAACTGTGTATCACAGTCTTTTGCAATACTACCTTAGACTCAGAAGTATAGTCTAGTCCTGTGTCATGTCTTTCTGTTTATTTTATATTATGAGGGATGGGAATATATACCTGTTTCCTGGTTCCTTGATTCAGGTGTATTCCAAACAGATTTGGGTTGAGATCCAGACACATTTTCCCTATACAGCTCACGTTTTGTTTGCTGTGAAAAACCACCACAGACACATACAACAGACTGAAATGAAAAGAGTCTGATTGACCAACAGGATATTTGGACTAGAATATGTATTCTACAGCAACTGGTTGTGCAGTATCAAGTCAAGATGTCAACATCACAGCAAACTGACAGCTAAAGGGGCCACTGACATAATGTTCTTAAAGAATCTAGAAAGGAAAGAGACTTAAAGAATTTCTTTTGCCAAAGAATTTCTTCTGCCACCTCTTGATATTGCCAGGACTTCTTAGGCACTATATGCATTCAAGTGATGATAGTTGATAAAAGTTCTGCCATGGACACGAATTTCACTGCAAAATTAAAAAAAAAACAAACAAAAACCAAACCATGCAAATAACAGCTAACAAAAAAAAAGCCCCAAACATAATAATAATAACAACAACAACAATAATAATAATAATAATGTCAAATTCAGGTTGTGGAACTGTAAGCAAAAATCCACTTTAGATACTTAACCTCAGTGAGGTGATTGATAACACCACATTTACTGTGCAGTCAATGGATTGAACTAAAGCATCACTTGAACAGAAAACTTACACCTTACAGAAAGGTCATGCACAAGAGAGATGCAGAATCAGCTTACCAAAAAAAGCAGAGCACAGCCACATCTGATCTGCCTCTTCCTGTCTTAGAAGTGTCTGAGGAAGTTATCTTTATGTTTTTTTGTTTGGTTGTTTTTGCTTTGTTCTTTAAATCTTTCAAGGTAGGATAAGAAATGGGGAGCAACTAGCTTGTGGAACTGCTTAGGCTGAGTTATTTAGAAAGAATCAAGGAGGATGAGATTCAGTTAAATAAATGTAAGTATCTAGGGCTATATTTGATGTCTTTGGAGTCCTTCTTCCTTTCAAAAATGCACAGATCTCAATGGGTACTACAGATCTCAGCTGGTATTCTGTCATTCTACACAAATGTCTTGGATTCACTTGCATACCTCAAACATCTTTAGATGACTGACTTAAAGCCATTCAACATGAAATATAGTTAGAACAATTATGCATCTCTGTATCTGCCTATTTAATTCTTTATCAGGTATAGCCCTTAGTAGGAGGTTGGAGAACTAAATAGACAGCTGTGAGCAAGTGATTGAACATCGGGAGACATACTGGGCAAATCTGGCAGGAATGATACACTAGCACTGAACACACTAGGTTTCTAAGCCTGGTCAATATTTTAGCAGTATTTTATCTGGTAGGAACTTTTAACTTGTATTTAGTCTGTTCTAGTTTTTCTGAAGCTTCATGTATTCAAATGTAAATTTTTAATTTTTTTTTTTTTTAATTCTTACATGATATGTGAATTCACTGAATGCAAGTTTGAAATGTATTCTTATCTTTTTTGTTTATACATGTTGAACACTGGGGTCAGTGAAAGAAAGCATGTGTGTGCAATATTCACTATGGTATGGACAAAATGAAAATATTTACTGTGTTTATTAGATCAGTTAAGATTAAGAAACTACTGCAGTAAGAGTGACTAGGCACTAGAATAGGTTGCCTAACTATGTTGTGGAGTCTCCATCCTTGGAGATATTAAAAAAAAAGCTATCTGCAAATGGCTCTAGGTAGCCCTACTTAAGCAGAAGGGTTGAATCAGCTGACCTCCAGAGGTGTCATTCAGACTCAACCGTTCTGTGGTTCTGTGATTCATTCTTTACAAATAGGCCCAGAATATGTATACACTTATTTATACGTACTCTGTAAAATGCTATCTATTGCATGGTTCAAATTCTTAATAAGAGATTGCAGAAAGCAATAATATCTATAACTGATTTAGCACAAAGTTTCTGAATTATATACACAGTGAATGAATTATTATTTTTGCCCTTCAAGCTTTTTGTAGTTAATATTCTATAGGATAGTACGTGTATTAATTAATTTTAAATTATATCTGTAATGTTTGGATATACTTATTTATAAAATATTTCTGAATATGAAAGTTGAACACCTAATTTAATATATTTATAATGTCAAATCATTTTGTAGTCTAGGTAATTTTTATTTTCTAAAATTAGTACTTTTTAATATTTGTGTGGTGGGGTCCTATTGCATTGCCTAATTGGATCACAGTAAGGGTGTTTTACTAAAATTTTCACTACAGAGCATTTGTAATGGATAAAAAAAAGTGTGCATGTAGGGGAGGCAGAGTGTAGGCAGAAGGGCTTCAAAACTGTTTTATCTGAAATTAATTACTAACTACCTGCAGGAAGTATAGAAAGGTTTTCAGTTCAGTGTTTTTAATATACAATCACTACTTAAGATGTATTTATTTGGGGCCCAGAAAATTAACTGAATCATTGAGCCAGGTTGTGTCAAAAAAAAAACACAAAAGAAGGTAGATAAAGAAAAAATTGAAAGTGAAAATAAAGAGAATTTCAGAAACAGGGTTAAAAATTATAACCTTTCATTGTATAGGAATATCAGAGGTGATCCAGTTTTAGGATTGTTGAGGTTCCTTTAGTATATTTAATCTCTTGAAAAATGACCGGGGAAAGAATAGTTATATGCCAATATATGCCAATGAAGTGGAATCTGATTCCTTCTGATGGTTATATTTCTGTTCTATTAAACCCTATCTAAATGGTGTCTATAGTATCTGTGCTGAAACTTTTTTTGGTAGAAGAGTAGCAATGCAACAGTGTGAATAAACATGGGGGTGCTGGTTTGAACTAATTGGAGGATTTAGGCTATAGGCTGAGAGAGGAAAACAGATGATGCTACTCCACTCAGAGCTCTACTGAGAAATTAAAAAAAATTGTTTAAAGAGTTGTAACCCAAATATAGATAAGTCAGACTTCTTCAGACCACTCTGGGATGTGGCTGCTCCTCTAGCATGGCTCCTTTTCCCTGCCTTTTGTAGCTGATTCTTAAAATTCCACTAACTTATTTTCTACAGCTAACCCCCCTGGCTGATCTACCTTTGCCTATCTGCTACATCAACAAATGGTGAGACAAGATTGGGGAAGAGGGGAAATGTGGTATGGGTGGTTTAGAAACCCCTCTTAGGGATTTTAATCTCTAAGAGGGGTATAGTGTTTCTGTATTACTTTTTCACTGTATGTATCTGTAAGTTATCTGTTATACACTGTAAATATCTACTTGCATATTGAGCACTGCTGTAAATATAAAGCTTCATTTATCAACTTCCAGCTGTACTGAGTCCTAGCCTGGGTTATATCAAAGGGTGAGGGGGCAAGTAACTGCTAAACCACCACAATGGGACAAAACTAGAGATACTTTATTTCTCCTTTTATTACGTACTAACATACACATAACCACAATAATTATGAAGATTAAAGATTCTTCTCCTGTCTCACCAATTATTTCTGGTTTAGACCATAAACTGGTTGGAAGGTAAAGAATGTAGGAAGACTGAGGGAAGGTAACATGAGAATGTAATTTCTGAAATTAAAGGTCACATTGGGGGAAACAAAATGCATTCTAAAGTACAAAATAGAACATTGTACCGTAATGTCTGTGTGGAAGACAAAAAGTACTTTTGAATGTAGTTTGTGGTGGAAAATCCTTAGTTTTCTGATGTTGATAGCCAGAAAAAGTAGGAAATACTGTACTTCTGTCTGGCACATCTAAACTCATAACATCTATTTGCTTTGCTTTGTCAAAACATATGAAAAATCATTAAAGTGTTTTAATAAATGTCTGGTTTTCTTGCTCATTCATCTTATAAATATTAATTAGCCATGGATCAGGCAATTAAAGTTTAATCAATTTGCACTAATTAGCACCACATACTTGCATAAAAAGATAAAACCAGCTCCTGCATCTGGCTGTTATTTGCAGTTTTTGTCAAGTGCTGATGAGTTTCATCTTGAAGAGAAGATTAAGAAGAAAAGAGGAAAATAAGAAAGTAGTGTTAATTTTATTAAATCTTCAATCAAACCCTCTGTTCATCAGCTTCGTGGGACAATACCAGGTAACATTTCACTTTACATAGAATTAGAGATGATTGGGCAAAAAATTAACACTTTTCTGAGGCCACACCCTTCCTAATTACAGTGTATTAAAATATTTTTTAATAAACATATACCCAAAGTTTGGTGTCCCAAATTTTCATAAAGGAAGTAAAAGCAAATTTTCATCTAAAAGCATTTTCCTTTTTTGATATATGTGGGTGGAAAAAAAAGACCATAAAATTCACTCTGAAATTCACATAGAATTTTTATATTTTTAAAAATTATTTTGAATAGCAAAATTATTTCTCTCTCATAGAATCATATAATCAGGCATATTGGAAGAGACATCCAAGATCATCCAGTCCAACCCAGCATTATCCAATGGCACTAACTGCCCCATCCAGTTTTACTTGAATGTCTCCAGGGATGATGACTCCACCATTTCCCTGGGCAGCCCATTTTAATGGCAAATCACTCTCTGTGAAGAACTTTCTAATATCCAGCCTATACCTCCCCTGGCACAACTTGAGTCTGTGTCCGCTTGTTCTGTTGTTGGTTGCCTGGGAGAAGAGATTGACTCCCACCTGGCTGCAACCTCCCTTTAGGTAGTTGTAGACAACAAGGAGGTCACCCCTCAGCCTCCTCTTCTCCAGGCTAAACAACCCCAGCTCCCTCAGCCTCTCCTCACAGGGTTTGTGCTCCAGGTCCCCCATCAGCTTCGTCACCCTTCTCTGGACATTTTCCAGTACCTCAATATCTCTCTTGAATTGAAGGGACCAGAACTGGATACAGTATTCAAGGTGTGGCCTGAGCAGTGCCAAATACAGGGGTAGGATAACTTCCCTTGTCCTGCTGGCCACACTATTCCTGATACAGGCCAGGATGCCGTTGTCTCACCTGGCCACCTGGGCACACTGCTGGCTCATGTTTAGCTACTATATACCAGCACCCTCAGGTCCCTCTCTACTTTGTTGCTCTCCAGCCACTCTGTCCCCAGCCTGTATCACTGCCTGGGGGTTGTTGTGGCCAAAGTGTAGAGCCTTACATTTAGCCTTATTAAATCTCATATCATTGGCCTCTGCCCACCCATCCAGGCTGTCCAGGTCCCTCTGCATGGCCCTCCTACCCTCCAGCAGATCCACACCTGCTCCTAACCTGGTGTCATCTGCAAACTTACGGAGAGTAGACTCAATCTCCTTGTCTAGATCATTAATAAAGATATTAAACAGGATCAGGCCCAGCACTAGAATGATAAAAATTCACGATTCACTTTCCAGTATTCTGCCAGAGGTTGAACCATTGAATAGGGAAATTTAGCCTTGCTATTATAGTACTGAAATTAGTTGATAGATACATTAATGGAAATGTCAGGCATCTGTAGTGAGAAAATCATATTAAGAACTTCCTGCCTATGAGTAATGATAATTATCTGGCAGTTATTCCTGTTCAGTGTCTGTGTTACAGACTATTCAACAAAACTAGCAAAAGAAAGAAACAAAATCAGAACATGTATACATATTAAAAATCAAACTTTTAATTTTTCTTTTAATTCAAGAGATCTTGTTTTCAGGTGTTTCAACTTTACTGAGAAACAGAAGGGCAAATCTCATTCTAGAGAGCCTTAACCTACATTAGGGAATTATACAAAGATTGGTCCTGGTTAAGAAGCTTTATGGTGTCCTGCTTCTTATTACAAGGTGGTCCATGAAGAGAGAATAATTCAGACCTCCCATGCTTCAGTTAGTTTTTACTAGCTTGAAATATAAAGTAGAACTGTTTATCCAATTGGTACCAGGACAGTACTGTTAAAAAAAAATTACAAACTACACGTTTAACTTCTCACATAATTGTCTGAGTCACCAATCTGTGCTTCCTTTTGTTTTGACTTAACATTATTAAACGTAGGGGTGGCTGCAAAGCAAACATCAGAAAGTCAGCAACCTAAGCCCCTCTTTATATATATTTCAGGTGATTAGATCTCATGAAGTAACAGTTAAGACTTTTATAATGTATTTCTTTTTCTGGCTTCTGAATCTGGTTGCAGGAATTAGAAAACCAATATACCAAAAAGATATTATTTAGTACTTGACTATGACTGTTTTCAGTTTCAATAACAAGGGGAAATAGAGTGTTTCATCCAGCCTATTTATGTAACTGAAAAAGATTGTAGGGAGTGAAATGTGTGTTTAATCACAAATGGAAATGTACCTTCATCTTGACAGGTAAAGCCAGGCTTCCAGAAGTGATTTAATACTGTGAAAAAAAGACCCAAAACACCAACCAACTCATGGCATGAGCCATAAAGAAGCTATGCACCATTTACATAGGGATTTTCATGTAGTTTATGCAAGAAGAGATTTGTGAATGGTTATTGATATTTTTCAAATAAAGTATGTATGAACCATTAAACTTCTCATTCCCTAGCGTACAAGCCACCGCTCTGTTAAACACTCCTTCACTAGATAGGCTATAAATGGAGCAGAGGCACTTGAAAAGCTGTCATATTTCAATGTTTGTTTAAAGATCTGGTACATTTGGCACACAAAAGCACCTGATAGCTGAAAATCCAAACTGTTGATTGTTATTATAGAACTCTTGTAATAGGATATTACATAGGAATTCTACTGTTTTAGAGCATCGAAAGACTGGATTTGACAGTCTTTTTCCTGAAAACTTTTTGCACCACATCTGTAACTAGGGAAAACATCCTTCTTCAATAAATTATATTTTAAAATATGCTTAATATTGAAAAAAATATAGTGCAAGCAATTTCTTAATTTGGAGAGAGAAGGATAAAAAATATTTCTAGCGCAAATTCCTGCAGATGAAGTATTTTATCTAAGAGATTTCACCTATGCTGTGCCATCTATAAACTGAACAATGCTATCTCCTGTAACTATAGAGCTAAGATCAGTGGAGTAGGCTACAGTAAACTTTGCTATGCTTGGCAATAAGCCAAAAACTACTGTGCATTTGCAAAAAGTACTAGCGCCTGTGAGAAGCATAGATTTTTTTTTCATAATATAGTAGAGAATTTAAGAGTTTATTAAAATGCATTGTCAAAGGAGTAACCTGCAAGCCCCTAATTAAGAGTAGAGAGGTAATCATACATAGGTTCTTGCTTTACTGTCTTGATACAGAATACAGTCAAGGTTCTGGGAGTAAATATGCAAAGGCACTGAAGCAAATATCTGAAGTCATCTTCAACTTGCTCTTGTTAAGCTCTTGAAAACTCTTCACAGTCTTGCAGGACCAATATTTCCCTTGTATTATCTTTATATGGTCTGATTGGATGGGACAGAGAGGTGAGGTGAGCATACTGAAATTCAGTTCATCAACAGATATTCCAGATCCAGCTCTTATTAAGAACTGGGGTGTCTTAACCATCCAGTACAGTCCTCCAGGGGCTAGATAGCCTAGGATGTGGGCGCCAGAAAGTGTAATCTTTTGTTACTTCATTCCCATCAGGCTGCATGCCCCTTCCCTATATAAAGTGGATGTGCATCTAGTATTTCCCCTTTTTTCCTCTCACTTTTCCTAGTGTGCTGAGCTGATCTTTCTCTGGCATTTACAGGGTAGCTGGAGGCTTTTGGCCTTGGACTTCTAGGCTAATTTTTACTGCATTATTTGGACCTGTGTAGGGAGGCATGGAGGGGGGAAGGCATGGAGGGGGGGAGCATTGAGGCTTGGTGTTAGGCCTGGTTGGAGGGGGAGGCTTTGGAAAGTTTTGGCCTAAAGAGATTGTGAAGCTGAATATAAATTTGTTCATTTTGTATTTCTGTCTATATTTGTAAATAGTATTTTATTTTAAACTTCCAATCTAGTGTGGAGCGTTTTTATTTTACTCCTTTGGGAAGGAGTGAAATGGCTTTTCTGTCCGCTCAAACCCAAGACACCACTCCTCAAATTGTTCTTAGAATTGGTGTGAGATCTGCTTTTTTCATAAGCTTTGTATATCTGTGTTTTCATATTTTTACTTGGTGCACTGCCGCTGTGCAAGGCAGACTCCTTTGTGAATAATATATAGAACAAAGTAATCAATTAAAAAAAAAAACAAACTTCCAAGTAGAGCATTCCTTAAATGTCTATCCTGTCTACATCTTTTGCCACACAAAGAACTTGAAATTATTTGATGAAATTTGTCCCTGTTGCTGGAGCTGCATAAAAACATTAGCAGATGTTAAAGGTTTGCAGTGTCAGCTTCTCTAGTCATATTGCACTGGCAGGTATCATTATGAGTTCTTAGTTTCAGTTGACCATGAGGGAGTAGAAATCTAAGAGAGAAGCTGAATTAGACTCTTAAGATGAAATGACATGAGTTGGGAACTTAGCTTTTTCAAGGCAACATTAAGCAGTAAGGTGTGGTTATTCATCTACTTTTTATAGCTCTGTACAGCTAGTGCTTATGCCCAAGCATTTG
>VWZI01022745.1:45107-87818 GCA_013396835.1 Psilopogon haemacephalus
GTTGGAAACTTAAATTTCTATAACATGCATTAAGCAAGAATTCAGTAATACTGGTTTGGGTCCTGCATCCTGCAGGCCACTTGTGTAAGTAGAAAAATACACACCTAGAGATGCTTGAGTTTTGTTGAACATATTTTTCTGTATCTTGGATTATGTGACTTATAGCATATTGTTCTGTTTTCTGGTGAAGAGATTGTGGGAGTAACTAGAATAGCACTTGTGAAAGGCGTTTCTCCTTGACTAATTGCAAGTGGAGGAAGATTTTTTTTTTTCATAGAATCAATTTCATAAGTCTTTTATTGGATAGATTTATAAAGCTAAAGCATTATTTAACTGATACCAGAGAGATTAGTAATAAATCATATGGTGTCCTTTTAGGATTTTGAAAACCAGAGATGGAGCACATTATTAACAATAAATATGTTTTGCATGAATGTGTTCATGTACTTCATATCTGATAGTTTTAATCAAGTCCTATGATCTCTATTGTCATAGTAATTTGAAATCTATGTCAACCTTATTATTTCTTCTCCACATAGACTCTGAAAAATACACAATTATCATAACATGTCATAGTCACAGCACTTACCTACAGCCAGAGATTTCTACTTTTCAGTGGGTTTTGGTGATTTTTTTTCCCCAAGATGGTTGTTTCTTTGAAAATCATTTTGCCTAAACTAAGTACCTTGCAACTTGACTCAGGTAATCTTGAAGCTTACATTGGGGATTATGGGAGAATGTTAGAAGTTATTAACTAAATGTCAGTTTATGAATCTTTCTGACCTTGGTTGTGTTACTCACATGAGTAATTTCATTGACTTCATGTGAGTAACTGCTACTCACCATTGTGAATTCAGCAGTTGCTTTCTGGTAGTACAGAAGACACACTATAGATGATGTGAAGAGAGGTACCCACCCAGTTTCTTTACCTTTGATCAAGATCAAAGTATGCTTTTTGAGATCGGTGCTGTGTTAGATTATGCTGCCTTCTTTGCTATTTGAATTTACTATTCTGTTTTTCTTTGGAGTGTACAAAAATTGAGTTGCTTTTGTATTGACAGGCTTTGCACTGAGAATATAAATTTGGAATTTTGTTGTCATTTAAAGTCTGTGTTCATTCTTTGTAAAAGCATATAAAGATAGAGTGATTTCCTACTTAATATTGATATGTGCCTGGAGGAAGTGAAATGAGCACTCCGACAAATGAGTTCACTCTTGGAAGCCTTACTTCGCTATCTATGGGACAACTAAGAATTGTGCTGCCTACTTTGAGTTTATGCACAGTAGGCAGTAAATATCCTAAGTCTGATCTTGTTTTGCAACAACAATGGATACCTGGAATATTTCTGCCACTTGCAAGAATATGACTTCCAAAATCAATAAAAGCCTTTGTGTGATGATATATTGTGAGGTAAAGTATTTTGTACTGTAGAAATTGAGAGATTTATTAAAAATGCATGTGATAGCACAGATAATCACCATTACTTCCATAGGTATCAGATCAGCTTATTTGTTAAATTATACAAACTATATGCAACAGTTCCTACAGTGCTTTAAGTGTAAAGTTTGCATAGAAATTAATGCTCAATGACTAATGAATACTTTGCTCCAAAGAGCTTGCATTCTAAGGACAACAGATGGCTCAACACAAAACAAAGAGGATAGCACGGAAAACAGCTAGTGGGTGCTCCTTGTAGTTGGAATGTATTCATCCGTTCTTGATTTGTGGGAGGGAAGTTTGTGTGAAGGAAAGATATGAAGGAAGCTGTTAAGAGTGACACTGTATTGAACAGATGGAGAAGAATAAAGTGTAGAGAGAGAGTTTGGATCCAAAGACTTATCATTATGACTGAATGAGAATTATAGTCAACTTTAGTCTACATATCACAGAAGATAAAATCGAGTTTTCTCAAGTATTTTATCTGAGCTTGCTTAAGTGTCATAACACTTTCATCTTTTGACTTTCATGTAGTCCCCCCCTAATTGCTTCCTCCTGCCACTTACCACTGAAAAAGTATTCCACTAGGCACAGAGGTGCTTTCATTGACAAAACCTACAATCCTACTGTGATGAAGCATTTGGTAAAAATATCTTTCTCAAAAATCGTAATATGAAAAGAAAAAAAAAATGCTAGTTTAGCTTTGCAGTAGAGTTACAGCTTGAATTAGACCACTACCAGACATTTACAGATTAGAACACAAATTTCTCTTTTTAGGCAGAATCCTAATCCTTCAGGTATTCAGAAGGATGTATTATGCTTGCTAAAATTAACCCTGTCCTATCCCTGCCTCCCTACATAAGATAGTGAAACAATGGCTGTATTTACATGTGACAAGATCTATCTGCAAAGTATTATCTGTCATACCTCTGCAATCTGGTATTTCTGTATATGAGTTTATAAAAAGAAGAACCACAGACAAATTAGACAGAAATGTTTCCTATTTTATTTTGACCAGTGTATAAAATTGTCTCTTGATTAAACCTCAAAATTATAACCTAGGATCCTCTGTACTGTATTGAATGAGCTAGGAAGACATCTCTTTCTCTACTTTCCCCTCTGCCTCACCCTCCTCCATCCCACGATATCTTGAAATCTCTTCTGTATAGTGACATAGCTTCAGCAAGAGGGGTGGAATACATTTCCTTTCCTCCCACCTGCCCTCTCTCCCAAATGATTAGAGCACTTTTCAACAAAGTGGGAGATGTGGGTGTCCCTCCCTACCTTATATACACTGAGAATACATTAAGTATGAAATTGCCTCCCAGGGGAAGTGAGGAAAATGCCACTTGTTCATTTTTAAACTGGCTTTGAAAAAAGCTATTAAAAAAAAAAAAAAAAAGAAACTGCTGTACTGAGGGGGAGATTACATGACCTTCTTGAAAAAGATTTTATTTTCTCATTTCTAATATTTCTGATATTTGTAGGGATATTACTCCCTACAAGTCTGTCTTTTAAATTTTTTTTTTCCCCATAGCATTGTGTTTTAGAAGATTTATTCAAAATGCATTTGAGAAACTAACTGAAGATCTTCAAAGCAGACAGAATACGGCTTGGTTTCATCGGCTGTTTGAACCTGAATTACTGTAATGACTGTAGTGGAATTATTTTCTTTTAAATGAGCAAATCTGACATGAACTTCAAAGGGGAAGTAAATACATGTAATAAAGAGGCCGTTTTTCATTTTCTTTTCTTGAATGATTTATTTTATCTCCAGAAACACCAACAAATGTTCAAAGTTTTAGATATTTAAATAGGTACCAAAATGTCTGAAACTGTAATCCTTGCTCTGCCAGTTCATTGAAAAATTGCTGACCTTATAAAGCCTATGTTCCTTTTCACTTTGATAACAGCTTTTGCTTCATCAGTCCAAAATATGTATTACAGAAGTGAAACCATGCAGGATCAACTAATTGCTGGTACATTCACTTATGTTTAAGTACCCCAGGATTCTTATCACATAACCATAGACACACATTTTTATTTTAAGCAGGATTTAAAAATTTTTGTTCTCCTAAATTATTTTGTGTTATGGACCTTGTTCTAACAATTACATTTTACCAGTTAGTGCTTTATGAAGCATGATAGATTCTAACCAGCAACTAATATAAGAGCTCCAGTTTGCCCTCAGTACACAATCTTAAAGCCCATTAACGTTTGTGGGAATTATATGTGCATTGTGCAGGGAGAATATAACCTCAAGCAAGTGAAAGCTGAAGATCCTGTATATATTTGATCCAACAAATGCAGTCTAGATTTTTCTCAGCAGTTCGTTATAGCAACTGAAGTTTGTTAGACAGCAGGAAGGGTAATAAAAAGAGTGGTAGTATAAATAAACTGAAACAAAGAAATGAACAAAGACCTTCTGCTTTAACTAGGACATAATCTACAGATGTTTCTCAGTTGGTAGAAAACAGATTTCTACACAGCAGTTGCATACAATACAAATGTTAGCACAGAATCCAGATGGATTAATGCATAAAGCCACCTCTCAACTTTAGAAGCTTTTTAAATACTCGTTGACTAAAAAGAAGATGAGTGACTGAGGCTGCTATCCAAATCCCCTAAGCAATAGATCAGTCTAAATTGTCAGTTTCAAGTGGGAGACAAACAGAAGTTCCTTTGGTGCGTCCTAGCTGAGTAACTTTCTATTTAGAAATTTGGAAAAGGTGGCAATCTAATAAATTGCAGGCTATTGTGAAGTTCAAAGCTTGATGTATGGACCAAAAAGGTTTATGTGTGTGTTGAGTTTCACATATGTAACCTTTATTTTCCGATCTATGCTTCCAGCTTCCAGTTATCTTAGAACTTGACCATGCTAATTTTAACGTCTGCAAGCATAGGCAACTTGCTAAAGTAGAGGTCAGCAAAGGAAATATGAATGCTTAAAAAAAAAAAAAAAAGTTTTGAATGACAGAATGCAAGTGAAAATGAAAGAATGAATGTTTTTCAATATTTGCTTTCCCTTGTGATTTTCCACAAGTTTCTGTATGTGAAAAAAATATTCTGAACTAATAAGCTTCTTTTATTTTTTTAAATCATGGTACAATAGTCAATTAGAATAAACAATATTTGCACAATTCTCCTACACAATGATTGTCTTAAAAGACAGCATCTTCTTGAAGTCTTTGGAAAGCATATTCAAATGCTTGGGAACAAATGAACTTCTGATGGATCAAAACGAGGCTCACTGCTTTTATATTCTTGTCATTAGTCAGAGATAACAACAAGAGTTTTTCTTGATGCAAGCACCATGAAAACCATCTTGCTGAAGTTTGCTTTATAAAATATATCTACCTTGCCTAACTTGGTTGTCTTGGTCTCTGTCTATGTTCCCTAGAGAACTATCTCTAGAAAGTGATGAATTTTGTCTATTTTAGGTACCCATCTTCAGAGAGGGTAATTTGCTTTCCAAAGAGGCCTGTCCTTTAAATTTTAGTATAGAGATAGAAGGATCTCTTGTAGCTTGCTTAGAACTGACACCTAACACTTTGATGGATACTGTCAGAAAATAAGAATTCACTGTCAGCATTCTGCACTAAATGCACTAAGAGTTTATCATGGTGTCAAGATGAGGAGTTAATCCACCTTGGAGCACTTCTGAAATCCTACATTTCTTTTGCAACATTTTTAAAACATGCTATAATAATATAGTAGCCAATAGCAAGATGCTGAGTTAGCAACATTCAGGGAACTGTTTTTATCTGATGACAGTTACAAAGTTTGAAAGAAGATGAGGTCAGTGTTATATATGTCATATCAAAACGCTTCCTGGCTGCTTCTTTCTGCCTTCAAATAATATATGTTTTTATATCATAACCATAAAATTTCCAATCTCTATTGTATTCTTATTTTTCATTTAGAAGAATATTTCTAAATAAAGGGAAAGAATCTGCTTTTGTCCTTGCAGGATCTGATCACCTTCAACATGTTTTCTAGGTTACTTAATTTTGTTTCATTACTGCTGTGTCTTGTATAATTACACCCTGGTTTCTGTATACATCTTCTCCAAGTTATATTTATACCTACTTAAGGGTTTGACAGGCCTTGAACAGTTTGTGACTTGCCTGCATTATTTTCCATTATTGTACACTGTTCAAAAATTCCTTGATGGCAATAATGATAATCATTTGGCTCCTGTGCTGTGTTTAGCATGAACTTCTTTGTCTCTCCTCTAAGATTTTTTTCCTTTAACCATTAAACTGACTTTACAGATATGTTGTTTGCAACTAGCTTCTTGTTTGTGTATGTTTATCAGCTAAGAAAATCTCTTTGCTTTTTAGTGATTTTAGCAATTAATTTTTGGCATCCGGTAAGAACCTTTTTCTGTTATTTACTCCTTCTTTCCACGCCCTCCCCTCCACCTCTCATTTTTTTTATTCCCTTTCAAAGGGCAGAAGGCAGTAATTTACTGCCTGTAAGAGTCTAGCTTGTAAAATCATTTAACTTCCTTGAAATTCTTTATGTTTATATGTTATAGCCAAGCATTTTTAAAAAGATCTGTCCATAAGCTACCTTGAGGCCAGTGTTTTAATGCTTATTGAACTGCAGATAGTAGCATGTGATTGCCTTTTTTGTGTGTGAATGTGTCTCAAATGTTTACCCATCTGAGTGTCTGGTAGCAAGAATGTCTGTACCAATGAACAGCATCTGCTTTTGCTATAGCAGATGCTGCACTTATTTTTTTCCACTACAGAGATATAATTTTCATACTGCCAAGTGACAATATATATGCAGGTTAATGCTGCTGCTTGGGAGTGCATGATGTTGCTGTCCTGTGCTCTCATCGTATTTTGAATATCTAGCTAATCAGAAGTTACTCCATAACTCAAGTGTTTTAAAAGAGGTTGCTTAATTTATGCAGATGGCAAAACTTCCAAAATTTGTATACTGTCAGCACGTATAAATGTGCCTAACATATATGGTATCTTAAATGTTTTACATTTTAGGAAAAATATTTTAAATGTGTGAAAGGTCCCTGCAGTAGATGTCAGAGTGATAGATTTGGCGCAGTGCTCCAACTGGCAGGACCAGATACAACTACTGCTTTAAATTTGATTGCTTCTAGGAACTGCTATTTTAGAGAACTGTTACAGGAAGCTAACTGTATATGAAGACAGAGGGAATGAAGGCAACTGATTTACAGGTTTGTCTATGGGTGCCCTATAGGTCTTCAACTTTGTCTCTTTGCTGAATGACTCTGCATATAAGACATAGCACACATCCACAGGCCTGGAGTTGCACCACAATGCTCACACAAAGGCTCCTCTGTTGCTGCAGAAGCTTATAATGCTTGAGGTGTGGTATTTGACAGATCTGCAGTTTTGGTGCTTGTAAATTAGCTGAAGTGTCTAAACTTTGCAGATTGGTGATGCTTTGTGCTTTGATGTAAACATTGCTTGAACTGGTGGCCGCACTTTGAATTAAGCTCAGTTTTTGCGTTATGCTACTTAAATATATTGCAGTTCTCTTTCTTAGTGAAGGCTATTATTTTTTGCGACTGGTTTCAAAGATCCATGGGAAATTTCCTGTGAACTAGGTAGGGACCAGTTAGTACTCCCACCTCCAAATTTTTGAGGCAGCATCAAGAAATGAAAGCAGACAAGAGACGGGCTTGAGCAACTGACTATGTGTAACGTTTCACTATTCACTGTGTGTTTGCTGTCATGGTTTTGCCTTACTCCAACTAAAACTCTCTTGAATAGGTGCAGCTAGAGGACAGAGCAGTGGCTGCTCCCGTTGTATATCATGAAAAAACAATAAACCTGAGATAGAATGCAACCTGGAGGCACACAGAAAACAGAGTCTGGAGAAAGACTATCATAGATTCCTGTGTTTTAAGAAATCTTAATTTGCTGCTGTAAGGGACTTCTTGAAAGTGCAACAATCATAGAAGTCTAGCAGAAGAATTTATCACACAGGGTTCATGCTACTGGAAAAGTGAAAGAATTTTGCAACTTTCTGAGAAACAGAAAATTCCTAGATGCAGGTGCTTAAGGCAGATTTCTTGTTTCTGTTATTATACACATTGATGGAGGCTTTGAAACCACCAGTTCCAAAATACAATTCTGGCTACAGAAAGGCACCTTACAAGGAAAATATAATTTATGATGATGTACTGAATTGATTGTGGGCAATTAACAAGGCAGGAATTGTAAAATATGTAGTTATTTTATTTCCAAAAAGCCCCACCCACAAACTATGTACAAACTAGTTAAATTTGGGTCCTAATTTGGTTGGGAAAATCATCAAAAGGATGTTTACAGGCAATTTAGTAATTTAGGAAAATCAGAATATTGGAAAAGTTTAGCCACAAATGGCTTTGTCCCACTTACAAATAGGCAGCCTGGAGCCCTAGGGAAAGCCTGTTTTACTTACAGCAGTGGAGTAGAATTCCAAGATAGTCCCTTGCTCCTTTGTGGCAGTGTTGGAACCACTTGGTGGCTTGATAGCCATTGAGAGGCTTCCAGAGCTTCTCTGACTTTAGCAGGGTGCTCGGAAAGAGGCAGATGATCTCTGACCTGATCCCGGTTCCTTTTGGCACAGAGGTTTGCAGAGGTGAAGGCAGGATCTCTTGCACAAGGAGCACAATGTGGTTGGCACATTGTGAGGCACTTAATGCCTTCTCATGGTAAACTTCAGGCACTTAAGTGTCCAGGTCATTCAAGCCTAAAACATCAGGGCTAAAGGTGGTCAGAAGCAGGAGGCAGAGCAGAACAAGCCGAGCAGTCCGTAGAGCAGAATGTAGAGCAGAGCAGCATACACTGAGGCAGAGCAGTGAGGCAGAGGCAGCACAGAGCAGCACCACTGCCTGAAACTTAGCTCAATTTGTATTATTTGCCTGAGTGCAAAGTCTCCTTTGACCACCAATTAGAATGGCATTTGCAAAGCTGACCATATATGTGAACTCAAGGCTTGATTACCCTTATTTGGGCAAGACACTGACAAGTACCTAAACACTCAGAGGTACCTGTTTATCACTTTATCCCTGCTACAAAATGGTCTCTATAACTCCACCAGGAAGATTCAAGCACGATTATCTGACATTACCCCCCACCCCCTTAAAAGCTAAGTAATATTTGTCTATTCTAGTCTAATAGTTATTTAGCTTGTCATAAATACACGTCCAAGTATATATCTTTTTCTAATTATGAGAATAAAAGAATGCTTTGGTTTTTGGGAGAAAAAGTATTATCCTCCAGATTGTGTTTGAGGTATCTTTTTTACTCATTTACATTTTTACCTTTTGAAAAGTAATTAAACTTGTTTATATTTTGGTCCTCTTAAGCCAAAAATGGGAACTTTAAAAGAAAGTAGATGCCCTATTTTCCTAAGGGGCTTAAAAAAAAGAAGTGTGCACCACAGCCCTGACAATGTAGAGGACACTCATTGCATCACTAAGCTGTTGCTATTGCTATTGTATGTGAAATGTCTTGGTTAAAGAAAGCATTTTATCTTGCATGTAAGACAGCTTAAAATTAGTGACATGATTTCCTCCTGCAGCTCAGAGCTCCAGTTACTTTCTCATTTGGCTCATATTATGCTATCTTCAGAGCTACTCTCTTAGACAATCCAGTACTTATGATATGAACAACATGTGTTGCTGGTAGCAATAGGAGAAGTTGTTGGACTTTTAAAGTAGGAAAGCTTTACATTCCCAAAATTTTAAGACAAAATCACAAGGAATGCTTGGCAAGTGTTAGGCTTGGGCTGGCCAGTAGACAAATGACATATGCTTTCAATTAACTCCTCTTCCTTTCCAAAGGATTTGGATTGGAAACTAAGCCAGCTTTAATGAATAATGGAAATAATGAAACACACACAACCAATATTGAATCAAACCCTCCTCCATCAATGACAATCATGTCACTATCACCACTGCTGCTGTAGGGCAAGCACTGGGGAAGTCTCATAGCAGACTCATTGTCAGAATAAGGTAAAGAAATTCAGTTTTAGTTGATATTGCAAGATTAAGTTTTGAAATGTGAATGATGACATATAAAATCATTTGCCCGAGGTTTGCATTGAGCTGTTTGGCTTATTTACATTTAAAAGCCCTGGAATGCAACCTCACAAGACAAAACCCATTTCCAAAGATATTACGGAAGCTCACACCACTGGTCACCTTTGCAAGACTGAAAGGCCCTAATAAAGGCAAGAAAATACTGCAGATTTCTTTCCCATACATGGCCTCCAAAGTATATCCACCATGAGAGAGGAACAAAGTGTTCTATCCCACAGTACTCCTTGAATACCAGGTTAACACTAGTTACACATTGCAGGGAAAAAGCTTTATAATAAGACTCATATATTTATCAAATATCTAATGATGTCTAATCTTTAAACAATGTGATGAGAAACTTGATTATTAACAGAACAAACCCTCTGAAATTCATTGCCCACAGTCAGATAACTAAAGCTAACAAAAGCAGGTTTCTGTGAATTTACCCTCAGATGATTAGCAGATAAATGCACTATCTTGCAATGATCTCTCTCCAAAACATTTTGTATTTGATTAACCTTTAATTGTTTCAGATGGCATTAAAAACAATGGCAAGGAGCTGTGTAGAACATACACTATTACAATTACTTTTGGAAAAAAAGTAATCATGCTTAGTATGCAAAAATACTTAGGAGATAAAGTGTAAAGTGTTTTTCCACCTGAACTTTCTTAAGGAAAAAAAAAGAGAGAGCGAGAGAGAAAAAAAAGAAAATCTACTCTATATGGTTGAAGTAATCTCCTTAATATTGGTACCAAAATAGCAAAATGCAGTTAATTACATCATTATTTTGTCAGTCTCTGTCAATCCATTAGAAGAAAATATTCTCTCTCTCATTCTTTATCCAGGTCTTAACACCTTCTTAGTGTTGTTCTTTCTATTGTCTTAGAGCACATGCTTTTCAAGTCAGGGATATATCTTCTAATTGTCTGTAAAGTATCTAGGGGTTTACTTGATTATATTAGTAAATCAATGAAAATTAGGTTTGGTTTTTTTTGTTGTTTTTTTTTTTTTTTTTTTTTGTGCCCATAATAATGCATTTACCTTTGGAAAGGCAGGCTACTTGGTTTACACATAGTTTTCATACTTCATACAGTGAGCATTTTAATCACACTCAAAGCTCGCCCACTATACGAAAGAAAAGGTTGTCATTCTTTTCATAGTTCTTAATGACAGTTTGAGAAAGGGGCAATTCCCAGCAGACAATATGGATACAGAAGGTGATCAAAACGCCAGATAATTTCTATGGAAGAAAATCTAAGTGTTTATTCCAAAAGCTTGAAAATAGCTCTGGAGCTAGTAAAGATTCAGTAGTGTTACTTTGTGCTCCCTCCTGCCTAGCCATGTGATGGTGATTTCTCAGAAAGTACCTCCTTCTTACGACCAGGAAATACCTTTATAGAGTAAAATCACAACTATGAAGTGTTCTGTATAACCTATCAATCATTTACCACTAAAAGACATTGTAATAAACAACTTCTATTAAAACAAAAATAATTCTGTTATACTACAAAGAGCTTCAGAAACAGTAGTGCGACCATAACCATCTGAAGATACACCTTTCTTCATCTTTATATATAGCCGAAAACAAAAAGATATATAGCTAGTGTGTTATTAGTTAATCACATTATCACAGAATGTCAGAGGCTGAAAGGAACCTCAAAAGATCGTTCAGTCCAACCTCCTGCCAGAGCAGGATCACCTATACCAGATCACACAGGAATGCATCCAGGTGGGTTTTGAATATCTCCAGAGAGGGAGAATCCACAACCACCCAGGCAGCCTGTTCCAGTGTTCTGTCCCCCTCACAGGGGAAAAATCCCCTTCGCTTTTCCACAGAACTTTCTACACCTCAACTTCCACTCATTGTCTGTTGCCCTGTCATTGGGTATCACTGAGAAGAGCCTAGCGCCTGAATGAGGTCACCCCTTAGTCTCCTCCAAGCTAAAGAAACACAGCTCTCTCAGTCTCTTTTTGTAATCCATGATGCATAGTTAATTTCTGGTTCACAGTTAAAACAGTCTTTGATCTTACAAGTCTGCAGTTCATCTTGATGAGTCAACCAGATCTTGAATCTTTGGAGGTGGATTCATTATGTCTGCAAATTCAGAAAGACTGTCTCATGTTTAGGAGAAGTTCTTCACAAGCTGATCCCGCACTTATTTTGTTAGAGTATTTTATGATCAACAACTAAGGAATAAAATGTAAGAAATATATGTAGAAATATAAAATCTCTAGAGAGGACTTTATTTAGCACCAAGTAAATTTTCTACTGTAGTTTACAAATAGCTGTACTTACTGCAGGAATGATGTTTGTATGCAGTGTTATGCAGTACATTGACAAGATGCGAGTAATCTAACTGGCTAAATTACTTTACTTTGCATTGATTTGAGATTGCTATTGAAATATTTGTACAAACTACACACTATATAGAGATAAAAATTTAAATAGAATAATATTAGGAAATATGTTTAAAATTATTCAGTGTGTAGAGATATATTTCAATGCTCTCTGTCCTTTAATATTGCAGTTTTGTGTAATCGTACCTGGAGATATTCTGTAACAAAAGTATATTAAGTTAAATTAAGAATTTCAGATACATACTATCTAGAGCTCTATGATTCCCACTGCAGAAATCTCCATAATTATAGAGATTATAGAGATTGCACACTAATACTAGTTCTCCACTAATATTGATGCAATTAAAAGATAGCAGTAGTCCTAAATTAAAACCTCAAATTTGCATTTGAAAGATAACAATTAGATTAGTCAATAAAACTTTGTGAAGTAAAAATGTAATCTTTGTATTTTTTTTTACCATGGAAAAACAAAGGAAATAAAGAAGAGAAAGACTGAAGGAATTATTTACAACATAGCTTTGTTCTCCTAGTCATTGCAACATTTCTATTCTGGATTTTGAGAACATCTGCTCATGCATGTAATATGTATATCTATACTACCATAAAAGATAGATGATAAGTTAGGCTTCTAGACTGCTGCTGTTTGTATTGTGGAGTTAGTAATTTTACAGTATCTTCTGGGTATGCACCAGTCAACAGTGATGGAGGAGGAGGAAAAGGGAAATGGCAACACTGACCTGTCAACTTGTGGAGTATTGAGATCAAGGTTCCCTTTGGATTTCATGTAGGGGTGCAAATATTGATCTGTGGAAGTGGCATAAAGAAAAGTTATGAAAACTTTGTTGAAGGAATTTAACATTAAAGAAAGGTTTGAATCATCACTGGGTTTAAAAAATATGTTAGAGAACAACTTGTAGGAGAAAACTTGGTACAGTTCATAGGCTGTAAATGCCAGAGCTATTTTTCTGTAAATGAAGCAAAAAAATGGAAGGTTAAGAATTTGATGCATGTTTTTGTTCTCCAAGCAACAGTGATATTTTAACATTTGTCGCCTAATGTCTAATCCAAGAAAATGGATTGCAATTTTATTTAGTTATCACCTGCTGTGTAGAGACCTGGTTACAAATGCAAAGATCATAGAGGGTATTGTGGGTATATGTATTTTTCCCCCTCATCACTTTAAATGTGGAGGAAATAGCTCTCTCCTTAAACCTTAATGAGTCAAGGTGAATTCAAAACAGATGTTTTGTAGTTTTATTCCCACTTACAAATCACAGCTCCACTTGCTGTGTAGAATGCCCTAGATGTAATAATCAGCTAGAGCTCTCTCTTTTAGGAGTGAACATTCATGGGTCAAGCTCCAAGCTAAATGTTTATTTTTCTAACTGTTTCATAGCAGAGTTTGGTTAAAGAACTTGGCATAGTGTATTTCAATTTAATTTTAAGCTTGACAGCAGTGTTGGCCTCAAAGTGTGTATGTGTGTACTTCAGTTGCTGTGCTACTGCAAGTCTATGGAAGATTAATGAATAGTAAAGCTCCGTGGCAGTTGTGGAGAGATGCAGGATAGAGTAAACCAGTTACCATCTGTTCAAAATGTCTCTTATAGCTCTTTTAAGGAAAACTATTATCAGCAGGAGATAAAGGCATACAGTATTTTAAAATATTAATAGTTTTCCAATGTCAGTGGGGAGTTTTGTTTCTATACTTACCTTTTTGAGATGATGTCTCCTATACACATGTGTACATTTTTGTTTATGTGTTGTCTGTTTAAATTTGCTTTAATGTGGTACAAAATCCCCAAACAAACAAAAAACAGGAGGAAAGCCATCACAATACAAACCAAAACACTACACTCTTAATAGTTCAGGCTGCCATAGTAAAAGGGATACTAACCTTCATAAGATTTGTATTTGTAGTCCTTATTGATTGAAATAGAAGTTGGATAGATGTATCTAAAATCTAAAGCTATGTGCTTTTACATAACCTTATCATGGGATGTGCCCAATTTCAGATGGACTCACCAGAATTAGTAGAGACTTCAAGTCACACGTATATGTTGTCTGACCATAAAATGCTTATAATTTGATGAACCAACATTCCTGCATATCTTGGTTTTCAGAGAAAGAATATAATGAATGGGAATAATAGTTTTCAATCTGAGTCACTAATGTCTCTCAGCAGATAAATGTAGAACATAGAATCATAGAATGGTTTAGAATGGAAGTGACATCAAAGATGCAGCTTCAAAACTCTCCAGACATGGACATATTTTGTGTAAATATTATTTATGTAAATATTTTATTTTCTGTATTATTTAGGGGTTATTTATGTTTTCACTGACTTCATCAATATCAGGCAAGATGGAATTTCTGTCAGTTAACTTCGTGGAAGGGATTCTGCTCATTCTAAATCCTTTACATGCAGTCAACTTTTGGAATAATGCATTTGAAATTAAATAATCATATAAAAGAATCTACCTCTAAGAAGAGTGTCTAAGCCTTGCTCACAACCAATATGTTTCTTAACAGTATAATCACTGAAATCCAGAGAGCTATTCAGGTGATTGTATGACAATGACAACTTAGGATCAGACAAATAAATATCATGCATCTCATGGATAGCAGTGATGAGACAAGCAATTAAGCTGGTAACACATAAAGATTTAGTGCAATTTTATGTGCCATGAGGTAATTGTACCTGCTTTTAACTGCTTCTTCAAGCTTTATATTATAGTGTCAGAGACCTTATGGCATCTCAAACAGAACAAGACACCTATGTATGATTAGTTGAATCCCAACTGTTTTTTCCATTGAGTTCAACAGGATCTTAGGTCACGTAGATCACATGTAGCTGTAGATGTCTAAAGGTAGATGAACTGATTCCTGTTCAGATCAGCTAAGGATTAGTGACCATCTTAAGCTTGACTTGTATGAGAATTAAGTACTACCTGAAAATTTGAAGAGTTTTTGCCAAGGCTAGCAGCTATTGCTGGACTCTTGAGAGAGATGTCTGGAGATGTGAATGGAGGCCAGAAGTAGATTCCAGGACATAGCAAAAGAAGTATGTGGACAGTTGAATTGAGCTCTTTGTCTCACTTTATACACTGTAGAAGGAAATACAGTCTGAAAGGAGTTAGTTTGCAAATCATTTTCAGATAAAAGTAAACAAAACAAAGATGTAAATATTTTCCACTAACTTCAACTCAGATAATTCCTGAGACATGTAAATTAATCTAGAAGTACATGTTATGCAAACCAGTAGTATAGAAGTAGTATCAAAGTTAATCCTGTTCTGCACAACACTACTGAGACAGGAAGGGATTATCTGCCCTTCAGAGACAGCATGTACCAATTATAGCAGGAACACAATAAAATCAGGTTAGATGTGAACTCTGGTTTCCACATGCTTCACCAACTAGGTGAGACTAATCACATCCATATTTTATAAACATTTCTGATGTTTCCCTTTTACTGTCCCGTTACATTTGTTTACTCTGGGAAAAAAAATGCACACTGTAATAAATGCATTTATATTTTATTTGCTTAAACTTTTGTATAAAATTATTGAACACTGATTAATTTTGAGAATCTCAGAGCAGATAAACTACACAGTGTTTGATTGTCCTTTTCTTTTTCACTGAATAGGCTTGCATATCCTACCTGATTTCATTCATTCCAGGAAACATTTAATATTGAAGAAATAAGCTAACATTAGTCTTTCTAATTAACAAGAAAACCCCAAAACAACAACCAAACCCTCCACCCCAAAAAAACAAAAAAAAAAGCTTTATGTGATGTAGAAATTTTTAGTCCTTCATATAAAGTGCAGTAGCACATTTGAGCATAAAGCTATGGTTTTTCAATTAGAACACTGCATATACAAAATTATAGTAATTTATAATTCTTGGTGAATGGTAAAATATTCTTTTCACATTAACTAGTCTATTAATTTTTTTCCTTTGAGAATGATTCGAGGCTACCAAAAAGAAGATTAATTGATTAAAAAAAAAACCTTTTTGTTATGTTTATCTTAAATTATTATTTGTTTTTAATGATTTAACATGTGCATAAAGTCTACTCTTTTCTGAAAAAAAAAACCCCAAAATACTATCTTTAATAGAATATTTGCTTTTAATTTATATATTAATTTATATATTTTTCAGACTAGTGTATTGTCTATAAAGCTGAGAGATCTATTGATCTGTTCCTTTTTCCTTGGACCAAATGACACACGGGACACTAAAAGCCTGCTTGAAGACTCTAGTCCCAACTCAAGAGCCAAACTGCAGATAGCAGGGACATATGATGAAGTATCCATGCACAGACTGACTATAAAGTAGCCATTCATACACTGAATCTTTGAATTTTCATGGAGACAGGAGGTACCTTTACTAAGCATCGGAATACAGAGGCTTGCAGTTCCTTAAAGCCATATTTTATGAAACTAAGATCAAGTGTGATCAAGGGTCCTAGTTGTGGGACTCTGAATGAGCCAGTGTTCTGAAAATTGATTGAAATTAATGTCAAATAAGACTGAAAGGCCTTTTTTCGGTTGAATAAAATCTATACCAAAATATAGGATTTGGTTTACAAAAAAAATTTTTTACTATTAGAACACCCATACAGGAAAAGATCCAGAATGATTATTTCAAGAAGTAATTATTCTGACAAGAGAAAGTGACAGCTGTAAAATAAGTTTATTCAGATTTTATAAACTGAGGGTATTATATTCTTTATACAATCACTGAGGAAGTGTTTCTGAGGCTGAATAGGGTGTAGTCAGTAAGACTAAACAATGTAGTCAGTAAGACTAAGCAATATAGTCATAGGTACAGAGAGACATTTGCCTTTCTGCCCTTCCCTGCAGGTTATCAATCTCACAAAGACTGTATTCACATACTGATACAATTAAATTCTTGGCCCTATGTCTAGGCAGACCAGGCCTGCTAACACAACAAATTTATGTTCATGTTTGATACACTAAACTTCTCTACACATAGTCAGTTATGCTGAGTTGAAGCTGAGAACAGCAGTATAGTGATAAACAGGTTCTTAAATTACTTTTAGTTCTGAAAGACACGAGCAATTCTAGAGCTAGATCAAACACCACTTCTCTCACCCTCCCCCCTAAAAAAAAAAAAAGGAAGGAATTCTGAAGGAATTTGGATGGAAGGCATCAAGGAAAGTGGTGGTGATTTGTCTTCATAAATTGTGCATACATTTTAAAGATCAGTGCTTACCGTATCTAATTTATTCCAAATTTAAATCTGACACACATGCACACATATATATACACAGTCATATATCCAGAAAGAAATAAATACATAAAATGTGTGTGTATTATTTTATGTTGGGTGGAATACAATTCTGATCTGAGGAATAGTTTCCCACAGCTGATCTTTCTGACTGGGTATTGATCAGTAACCAATTCACACAAGGCACCTGTTCATTTTCAGGCCTCACATAGTAAATTCAACAAAGTGAACTAATTTTTAGTCCATGAATCATGGTCTTCAGCTAGCTTACTCCAAATGTTTAAATGTTTTTTCTTAAGTGGCCTTGATGGCAATAAAATTGCAAAGCAATGTAAAGACAGGGACAATAGGTCAGTCTGCTCCTGGATTTTCTCCCAGGTTGCTAGGAAAAGAGTACAGAAGCAAAGAAACACTTTTTTTTCCTTTCTCTTTTTTTTTTTTTTTTTTTTTTTTTTTCTTTATCTCTTCCTCCCCCACACACATTCAGTATCTATTTTGCACTTTGNTCTCAAACTTAAGTATGAAGTCAAGCATGACATATTTAATAGTCCCAGTTGCACTTAACTTCCACGAATTTGTCAAATTCCTTTTTTAAATCATTTAGACATCTGGCCTTCAGAACATCTTGTGACACTGTGTTGCCTAGTTCAGTTGTATGAAAAGAATTTCTATCTCTTCCCAAATGGAAATCCCTTCTAGAAGGAAATTTCATAGGAAGGGTTATAAATTTTATTAGATCAATAACTTAGCTAGAAAAATAAGACTTCTGTGTATCTGAATTTTTATTTGTTTGTTTTTGTTTTAATTTGCTTCTTGCCAAATCATAGAACTGTTGGGGTTGGAAGAGACCACAAAATTGTCATGTAGTCCAAGCTGCCTTCAGGGAGCATGGGCATCCTCCACTAGATCAGGTTGTTAGAGCCTTGTCAAGCCTGACCTTGAATATTTCCAATGATGAGGTCCCAACAACTATCTCCCTGGGCAACATGTTGCAATGTTCTACCACCCTCATGGTAAAGACCTTGTTCCTAACATCCTGTCTAAATCTGCTCTTCTCTGATTTAAAATGTTTTCCTTCATGCCTTTGTGCACGGTCCCTCTGCAGCCTTCTTGTAGGCCTCCTCCAGGTACTGGAAGGCCGCTGCTAGTTCTCCCCAGAGCCTTCTCTTCTCCAGGCTGGACAATCCCATCCCCTTCAGCCTGTCATCACAGGAGAGGTGGTTGCAGACCACTGATTATCTTCGTGGCTCTCCTCTGGACCCTATCTGTCAGGTTCATGTCCTTCTTGTGTTGAGGGCTCCAGAGATGGAAGTAATACTCCAGGTGAGATCTCACTGAGGCAGATTAGAGTGGCAGAATCACCTCCCTCAATCTGCTTGCCATGCTCCTTTAAATGCAGCCCAGGATGCAATTGGTTTTCTGGCTGCTAGTGCACATTGCTGCATCATTCCCACCTTCTCATCTGCTTGAACTCCCAAGTCCTTTTCCACAAGGCTGCTTTCTATCACTTCACCATCCAGCCTGCGATGCTAATGAGGAATATCCCTAACCCAGATGCAGGACACTGCACTTGGTCTTGTTTAACCTCATGAGGTTAACCTGGGCCCACTTCTCCAGCTTGTCTCAGTCCTTCTGGTTGACAGCCTGTCCTTCCAGCATATCAACAGCACTACTCAACTTGATATCATCTGCAGACTTATTGTCTGTTTTTTACCTTTTCTGTAAACCTTCTCTTTTATTTTCACTTAGACAATTGAGTACATTTAACAACAATGCAACTATGACTTTCAGCAAAAGATTCTTTGAAATACTTTATTTCTGATGTTTGTGTCCTGGGATTTCAACAGATGAATAGAATTCGGTCTCCAATTCCCTGGAGAATCCCAACTCTAAATTGACTTCATAAGTTGCTATTTGTTATATAAATAAAATACATGTTTTGGACAGCACTTCCCCCACCACCACTACCACCTGTTAATAAGACGTACCTAATTTTCTTTCTTCTTTGTAATTTTATGGATCAAGTTCTATTTTATTTCTTGGTCCCGAACTTTAATTGTCTCTCTGAAAACAATTCCTGTCATAACATTGCTGGCAAAGACAACATGATGTTTTTCTATCCAACCTCACTCCACAACTATACATTCACCTACAAGTGGGCTGGATTTAGCCCCGATCTTTGAAAAGTTATGAGAAGCATAATCAAATATATTTTCTAAACATCCAATTCTGTATATTCTCTCCAGAATATTTTGCTAATAAGGAAACCTTACATAAAATAGATCAGAGAACCACCAACAGCACAGTTCAGCCACAGTCCATTATCTACTAAAGGAAAGGATTTTAAATGAGATTTCCTTGACACTGGAGTTCTTCTATCACAGCCAGGATGGCTAATGCACCAATCAGACTGAAGCAGTGTTGCTGCCAGCATTCTTCCATGAAGAACAGGTTTTTTGTTATGCTCTGTTAAGTATTTAACAGGTTTGCACTATACACAAATCCAAACAACACGGTCTAGTTTCTCATATGAAACAAATCAACCTTCAGATAGCAAATGTGGTTAATTTCAAAAAGCACGCTTTTTTTTTTTTTTTTTTTCTTCTACATGTCAATATTAATGGAGATAGAGGTGAATGGGTGGCTCTAATAGTTTTCCTTCGTTGCCCTTTAGGAAAAAGCTCTTAATGCAGAGTAATACAACCCTTTACTTTCTCCAAGTTATAATCCTCTCAGCCCAAGCAATTAGGGTAGCTAGCACAGATGAACATTGGACGTAGAATGCTGCTTATAAAACCCCAATTTTAGTTGTTGCATGGGCAATTAAGAGTTGTGGCATGTTTAATTTATTTAGCTATCTACAAAATTTAAGCTTTTCTATTGTTACTTGCTAGTTCTGAAATTGAACATAGAGTACATTGTGCTGGGCACGTAACAATGAGAACTCATGCAGAACTGTCTTGAGGAAAAGAAATATTTTAATTTTGTGTAATAATGTAAGACTAGTTGTGGCATAAATTCTGTACTGAAGTCAGTTTTAACAGAGTTTATGAAATATTTCCACTTAATTAAGTGAGTTCAATTTAATTTCAGGAATATTATAGAGGCAGCATGGTTTGATAGTTAAAGAATTACAGTAGTATGAGGTGTTACCAAATCCTGTTCAGCTACCCCTTTATGCTAGGGTCTTTGCAAATGCTGAGACTCATTAGAGGAGCTATGTAGAGTTTGGATACCTAATTTACATTAAATACATAGCAAAGAAAATGTAGTCTTAGGAACAGTAACAGAGGCTTTATTCTTCCCCTGTAGAGGTCATAGAAAATAAAGACAAACTCACAGTAAAGGAAAACAAAAAAAATAGATCAACAGGGTGAACTTGTTCTCTGTCTCTGCTCGTCTTTCAGGAACTCTTTGCCTGTTTGCTGCACAGTTTATTTGCCTTACTGAAAGAAGTGTAGATGGATGTCTGGTATAGTGTAGTCATAAATTCATTTTCGTAGAAGTAAGATTTAATTTTGTACACTAGGAGAAAAAATATGTCATGGCTTCACCTTATCAGGAAGGCTTTAAACCTACCTGGCATCTAGAACTGTGTGCTGTATAACAGTGACCCTTGTGAAAAAGTTGAAACAGGTAGCAAAGGCCTTGAAAATACAGGTACAGGAGAATACCACAAATATATAAATACAGATCACACATGATCATATAAGAATGAAGATTTAACAGCTAAGTAGAATGCCCATCAGACTATAACAAGGGGGATCATCTAACATATGCAATTAATATCTCATATGGTGAAATGTGATGGAGATAATACATAGCCTCATGGAAGTCTACTATAGCTCTACCTACATGGTAAAAATGAATGGAGAGAAATTACTAAAGTATTGTTTATTTCAGTCGAGGACACTGTGCCTGATCTGTGCCACTGCTTACCTGCAGCAGGTCCTAGTTCCTACTCAGCAGAAAGTACTATTTTCAACAGTTCTTTTTACATTTCTTGTAATTTTTTTTTTTAGGTTAATAGTAGTTTTTTTGTACATTCTGTTTCTGAAGTGAATAGTATGCATATCTTGCAGCTTTCCTCCTCTGAGTAGACTGGCAAATAGCATTTAGGATTTTGAGATGTTTTTTGACAGTCTGAATTTTTCTGATATCCTGGGTTCCCAGATTAAGTATCTGAGTATGAAATTGTTCATCCTGGAATTATATTTGAATAAAGTATTCTGAATAATTCTAAGATTTAACTATGATCCCTCTTAGATGGTTAGATTTCAAACTTCAACTACTAGATTGTTTTCTTCCCTTGAAGACTCATTTAATTTTAACTGTCTTTTGAGAATAGACATAAAAGCCCTTTCTTTAAGATTCCAGACCACTCTTAAAAATGGAAGGTAGGTGGTTATGCCCTCCCTTCTTTTTTTTTTTTTTTTTACTAGGAAGCATGGGTTAGGACGCTTACTTGGAAAGATTAAATTCTCTGCTTCAGTGAGTTTTACCTGATGCATAGCAGAGCAGATTGCAAGAAAAATGCCTGCCCCAGAAATATTTGTAGTGTGTTTTTTATTGTGTTCACCTGGGACATGATCTTATATCCTGTCTTGTAGAAGGGCAGATTAGACCTAGGTTACCATTCTGGGAATGCGTTCCAGACTTCTATAGGGAGGAATAGCATTTGGAAATAGCCAGCCTCTAGTGTTTTGTGATACAATGTTAAACTCTGAGCGTGTCCATCAGTACGTATTCAGTGCATAAGTTTATGAACAACGATGAAGTGTAACCATAAAACTGAAATTGTTGAATTGTCAGGACATAGTGAAAATCAGGCAATTAGGGGGTTACATAAATAAATATTAATGTGTTTAGCAGGTAAATGAATGTGAACCATTTCTTCAGTGTAAGAACAAATAGCTTATTAACTTACAGCCACTCTACCTGGAGGTATATCTGTCTGTAATATAACAATCTGGAGCAGACTGAAATAGACACCAGGAAAAAACAATGAGTTAAGCATTATGGGTGATCAGAGTTCTGTGTGGGAGTTTGTTTTCTGGGTACCTTTTTTTTTTTTAAATTAATGCAACTGTAGGCATACATGATGACTTTAGGGAGCTATGACTGCAGAGCAAATGTATTTGATTTAACTAACTGCACTCCTGTGATCTTTTATCTTACACAATATCAAAGATAAGGATACTAGTGTGATGGTAATTCAGATCAGGTGGGACAAAGTAGAAAAGGATTTTGTGGTTAAGATAGAGGATGTCTAATACTGTGGGCATGTTGGTTCTCCAGTTGCAGGCAGATATCTCTGGAGATTTTCAATACCTTCCTGGATGTGTTCCTGAGCAAACTACCCTAGGTGATGCTGCCTTGGCAGGGAGATTGGACTTGATGATGTCTGGAGATCCCTTCCAACCTCTAAAGTTCATGATCTGTGATCACACAGGTTTTTATAACGGGCCATTCTTAATTTCCCTGGTTGCAGGTTTTGTCTTCCAAAATGCTTATTGACTCTGAAGTCAATGGGAGAATTTCTTTAAACATCTGGGACTGGATTTTGTGGTTCTGTGATTCACTTCCATTGAATTAAGATGTCTAATTTCAAGTCATTTCATGGTCTGACCTAAAGTAGATTTCACCTACTCCATTAAAGCCTGAGGGCTTTGACAATCAGGTCCAGGGTTTTTCCACTCAAAATAAACATTCCCCCCCAGCCTTAATCTATGCCTGTTAGGGTTGCTCTTTTGTAAACTGAAGACGGTAACACTCCTTCATTCCCCTGGGGAAAGTTGAAAAGTATTTGTGGCATCTCTCAACTTTTAAGTGGCTTCCTCTGTAACCGTACCATTCTTCCAACACCGTGTTCTACTAACAGGGATAAAATGTAGCTTTTGATATTGTAGCAAGGACTTTGGAGTCAGGCTTCTGCTGCTTGATCTCTTTCACCTAGAGATTTGTTTGTAATTTCGAACTGCTTACAGTTCATCTCATAAGCTAAAAAACAAATTAAAAAAAATTTAAAAAGGAAAAAAAGAGAAAATATGAAAAAAAAATTCAGAGACTTATCATAGACTTGAATCTTTGTTCTGTGTATATATATCCCCCCAGAGAGCACTTTTTGCAGCTTGGAACCTGTTTGGAGCTACTATAAGCTTTTACTCATTATGACACTTCTTTTTTTTTTTTTTTTATTTTCCTTTTGTGGCAATATATTGTTAGGGGAAATCCATTATGTGAAGTTCTATCTTTCTCTTATTTTGAGAGTGTGAGGAATATTAAGAGGCTACATATTCAACGCAGCAGTAATAATAGCCCTGCTGAATATGATAATATTTTGTGATTGTAACATGTTAGACAGGTACTTGAACACACATGACCTATTCATACCAAAAAGGCCCCATATCTACTATAATGCTACAGCTTTTCACACTCCCCCTGCTGAGTTTCTAATACAAACTATCACAGTGTGTGGTCCCCACTACTGTAAACATGAATTCCTTTCTCATTGTGACTTTATATCTTCTGCACTGATTATAATGATTCTCTGTCAGCTCAAAGCTGTCAACATGCTCCTGAAAGGGTGGTAGTGGAAGCAAGGAAAAAAAAAAGAGGGGGGGGGGGGGGGGAGCGGGAAGGAAAAATAACNAGGGGGGGGGGGGGGGGGGGCGAAGTGTCTTAGCTAAACAGAGTAAAGTGTGATCAGAATCAGGAAAAGTTCAAGCATTTTTTGCTATTCAGTTTCATGTAAAAGAGTGTATATACATATATATGCTGCTTGTTTTGACTTTCTCTTATCTTTAATTTAATTTAACAAAAGAACCCGTTTCTTCCTCTTCATTTAGTATTTTACAGATATAAAGATGCATATATCTCACAGTCCATCTGTTTCACTAGTTTCTGTCCTCACCAACATCAGTTTGCCTTCATTATATTTACCCAACCTAGTGTAATGTCACAAATTAGAATTTCTTTCTGGGAACTTGTCCATAGTTAGCATTGCTTAGTTGTACTTCTCATGGAACAATAGCAAAGTACCAGAGGGAAGCCACATTCCTTTTCTGGCAGAAAAGAACGCTTTATTACAAGAAAGAAAATAATAATGTCACTGAAGTTACTGTGTATCTCCTTCACCAGCCACAGCAGGAAGCAGTACTTCATGTGGTAGTTTAAATCTCCTTCAGTGATTTGACAGCTTCCAACTGAGTAAAAGAATCCACGTTTAGATGGATTTAGAGGACTTGGAGCACAGTCTTCAACTTCAAGAATTTGGAGTTGTGGCACAAGCATGTCTCTCACACAAACTCTGTTATATTATTGTCTGGAAATCTAAGTTTGGGCAATTTTTTTTCTCAAAAAAAAATTATTTTCTCTACCAAAGTTAAGGAAAAACTGTAAGCAATGTTAATGTTTAAACTACAAACCTGCACCATTCAGCTGTGAAAAGGTCTGAACCTACTGGCCACCCCAGGACCAAATTTGGCCATTTGCTAATTTATCCCACACTTCAGAATAAGTATAGAAGGAAGAGAAACAGTGAAGTTCTAGCAACAGTTAATGTCTACTTTCATTAATTACAGCAGAGATGGGAAGCAGACAGCTTATCCACTATTAACTGAAATAAGCAAGTGATCAATACGACTGTTAATTGCATAAATGGCAACAAATACCCTGGATGCCCTCCCTTAAGTTACCAGCTGAAGTTTTGTACTGCTGCTTTCTTCACACCAATCATACTCACAAGCAAAGCAAACAGAGGACTGATGCTTGATAGACTCAATTTAATGCTACACAGTGATTATCAAGGCCTTCAGATGCAATAATATTAGTAATGTCAAACACTTTTTTCAGATTTATGTGAAAATATTGAAAGCTATTTGCTATAATTTTTGTATGAGGTTCATCCAATTGTTTATGTAGTATGTTGATATTGATTCTACATAATAAAGTGCTTATAGCAGGGGCCCAGTGGCTAGTACATCTAACATCTCCAGTGCCAACAGCAAGTGAGTTATGCCAAGTGTAAGTGGCAGCATGCCAAGACATCCTGTACACTGCTCATCTTTGCTATGCTGGCTTGCTTTGTACTGTTTTGGCATTTTAAAAATCACTTATGTTTCTTCTGATTTTTTTCCCCCTTTACCCAACACAGCACGTAAGAAAAATTGGACAGGTAAAAGTCTTTTTGAAGGCTCTTTCTCAATAAGGACAAGATCCACCTAGTAAGGATACAACTCTAGAGTCATTAGATGCTGTTATATGTGATTGGTACTGTGTTATTTAGTGAAATGTTGCTCAGTGGGTGCAGTAGCTGGTATATATGATTTTCTATACCACCTGCAAAAATATCCCATACCATATAATCAGCCACCTGGATAAAAAAGAAGGGTAGTGCAATACTATTTACTATGTAGCAGCACCCATATTTTTCCCTAAACTTGTAAGTATGTAAACAGACTTTGATAGTACAAACATGTGTACAGGATAAGGCTTGTTAAAGTTTTTCTGTTCAATAAAGCATATACTGCCTGCTGTTCATATAGTATTGAACAGATTTGCCTTATTTCTAATGAAAGTGTTTGGGCAATTTTCTGGCACAAATGAAGTAAAATTATGTACTTAAAATGTTCATTAAAAAAAAAAAAAAAAGGCATTCAACCAGCCACCACCATTTTCCTGTAACAGATTGAAAATTACAAAATATACAAATGGAACCTCAGTGATAAATTGGTATCATTAGTACTGTTGGGATTAAGCATTTGCTTAGAAAGATCCTGTCCAGTGGCAACATTTCAAACAACGGTTTTAACAACTTCTGATTAACAAGCTGCCCTCTAACATTCACAAGAGACATCTTGGATTATCACTCTTCAGTCGGCTCCCTCCCCACAGTTTCCATTGCTTCTACATTTTTTGTGGTCACTCGATTAATTTCTATAAAGCTATAGCAGTTCAGTCCTACTGAAAATTTGACACTCAGTCTCCAGCCTCAAATCCAACATACCTTTTCACTGCCTAAGTAGTGGTACTCTTTCTGTAGGCATCCACCTCTTCAGTCTGTTATATCAGGATAAAAAGGATGTGGGGAAAGGTTTAGAAATTGAAGATGTCTCTTTTTCTCTGGTTAATTTAATTTCTATTTTGGCAAGTGTGTTACTACCTAATCTTTAAAGCAGTAAAAGAAATTTAAAATTTCATACACGGCAGCAAAGGATGTAAATATATGTTGTAGTCTAACAAATAGACAGACTAGTGACATGGAGCGGAGAAGGAATATCATAAAAGATTGGATTACTATGAATTTGCAACATTTTAGCATTGTGGTTAAATTCTTAATATGTAATTTCTCTCTACAAGCAAAACGTGGGTTAGACCTGCATCAATCAGATCTACATAAAATCAGAATTGAAACAAAAAAGCATCATTCAGATAAAACATCATGTCGACCTCTTTAAGTATTGGAACTAACTAGAAACAGTCTCCCAGAAGGCTTTGAAATACACCTGATCTGACTGTATGAAGATTTTATGCATCTGTGCTAAATGACATACTTATCAGAAACCCAGATTTTAGTCATGCATCACTGTCCAGATATGGCTAAGAAGACCACACTGGAAGTTTTTGGGTGATGTTATTTATCTGCTTCAAACTTTTGCAAGTATCTCAGTGATTTTATTTGCTTCTCTATGCCTGAGTTCTAAGCATCCTTTGCAACAGATGTTTTAGAAGCAATATAATTTACTGAGCCGGTAAAATAATGAAGTATCTTTGTAAGTAGACGAATTTTTCTTTCATTTTTTCTACAGTGACTGTTACATTTGGTTTTTTTTTTTAAATAAGAAATAAATTATTAAATTTATAAAAGAACTAAGAATAGATAAAATTATATATAGATAAAACTATAAAAATAGATAAAACTATATACAGATAAAACTATTTTTAGAAAAGAACTAAAAATAGATAAAAGAACTAAATGACAAAAGTATGTAAAGATATGGAGACTTTCACTTTCAGGTCATTAATTCATATCCGACCAACTAATAAGTAATTTGTATTTTTTTACCATCTGTTGGTTGTTTTAAGTCTAGCATAAAATGACCTGACAACCTCAGTCATGGTTCTAGTGGATCAGTAAGATCTTCATATGTGACACCTACTGACAGTTTCATCTGTAAAGACAAAGATTCTGTGAAAAACAAGAAAAAATATTCCCCCAATATCAGTTTGGTTAGGGAAAAAAAAAAAAAAAGAGAAAAAAAAAGGAATACAAAAATAAGAAACTCATATGGGGCTAAAAGTTTTGATGGAGACAAACATTATCAGGACTCTTTGTTGAGCAATATTCCATTAGGATAATGTGCTTGTATGGGCTACAAAACTCCTTAAGCCAAAAACGTGGGAGAACACTAAAATGAGGAAAACCAGAAAAACGCCTACTGCGATCCCATCCTTAGGAATAATAGCCTGTTCTCTTACAGCAGTAACAGTTTTTTTGTGGCTGGTGTGAGAGAGCTTAAAAGGTGTACTTTCCTCAAAGCTGTTGTTTAGCAGTCAATGTGAAATGAAGTCCATCTTTTCACACATTCAGGAACATTGAATAAGATGTGTCACATTAGATTAACAAAAATCTCCAGAAAAAAACCCCAACAAAACAACAACAACAAAAAAACCCCTAACCTGTAAACCTTGCTTGTTACAAGCCTTATATATACTCTTTGTTTAGGTACCTTGAGAGGATGATTTTTCAGGGTTGTCAGCTCAATATCATCCTCCAGCGAAATAAACATCATTTTAGGAATTGGAAAAAAACCCCAAAACAAAATGAATAGTGATAAAACACTAATTAAGTGTGTTTCCCAATTATGTTAATGAAACTACAAAGAAAATGCAAATCTAGAAGTCTCCAGAAATTCTAACATTTGTGGTGCAGCACCATGGTTGGTAGTCCCACGGCAATGCTCCTGCTGCCCCCCAGGAGAATACCATATTAGTGGTTCACAAATGTGCATTAAATTAATCTGTTTGATCAGTAAGTGTTTTCTATTTTTTGGTGAACAGGGATTTATTTCAAAATCTATTCCATGGGATTCAAATATTGTAAAGTAACTCTGCCATTTGAGTTACAGTACAGTAAGTAAAAAATCTGTCACTATTGGTAACACTAACATCATTCTTCAAGCCCCATGATATCTGCCAGCAGGAATCTCTTAACTTTAAGTAAGATATAAGTACAGTTATAAGTAGTGTTATTTCAGCCCACTAGAAGTCTAAGAGGTCCCACTACAGCTGTATAACAGTCACAAGACTCGTGATGCAGCACTTTAGGAGCACTCTGCCTGCCTAATCATATTATAAACATATTCATAGTAGTCCCATGGAAGTCCAAGACTGCTTTTGTAGTAGGGTACTTATGTAGAACAAATGAAGCTCACTTTGTCACTAAGGAGAAGCTTTTTAACATTTTCTTTGGCTCATGGGACTCCTGTTACTACAAGTTTTCCATTATGTTTTTCCATACACAAACACCAACCATATACTTTGTCAGATTGACCTTTGTTTGATATTAATTGAACAACAAAACAAGCAAGAACAAAAGCAAGCATCTGTGAGAAAGCACACAAGTGTGTACATCTTTGCCCTGTATTAAATACAAGCAAAAATAAAATGGCAGCAAGCTCTGTGTAGAAAATGAACAGTCTTCTCTCTTAAAAGCAAAGAGAGAAAACCAGATAATTTCTTATGCACATTGTAAATGCCTCAGTTGAACTCTGGTTATATGAATATATGAACTCTGTTCATATATTCAGAGTTATATATGAACTCTGATCATTTTAATATTTGTCTGTAGCTATGTTAAACTTGACATATTTATTCATTTACAGTCTCAAGAGCTTGACTTCTCTAAGGAAATGTGTTTGTTTGGAATAAAAAGAAGACATCGATGGCCTACATATCAGGGCCAGGAATCATTTTATCTTTGTGTCACTTCAACCCTTTATTCTTACAAGTAATATAAAACTTGATCCGAATTGGTCTTGAGTGTGAGAAAAGCAGGAAGGCCTCAATGGCATATTCAAAAATACATTAGGATTTTTAATGTTGAAATTCTATTGGTATAGGTCTCCTTTAAACATCCTACCTCCCAAATACTTTTTAAAAAGCTATTCATTACTTCTTTAGGCACTTGACATGATGAAAAAGGGACTCTAAATTTTTCATGTGAGCTCTCAAACTTTAATTCCTCTTAAATCTACTGTATGATTAATCTTCCTTGCTACCTTTTGTAGAAGTAGTGGTTAGCCCTTGGGTACTTCTAGTGAGTGCTTCCCTAAGTATGAGTTATGTATTGCCCATTGATCGCTACACTGAGTGTTGGTACTGGTTGCATTTACACTTCCAGACTTGGCATATAAGCCTTCAAATGTTTTACGTGGTTTAGGTCTGTAAAATATTTTTCCTATCTGTAATATGTATTTCAAAGTATACATTACATATGATATATGTACATTATTAATAATAACAGAATAGACACACAGCAATTCATGAGATAGAATGAAATAAGGAACAAATATAAACCTTAATACTATTGAAAGACACTTCTAAGAGAAATGAATGTCAAAGGTTGGTATACTTACTTACAAAGTAAGATTCTTTAAAGTTTCTCAATCAAGGGATATTTTGGTCATACTTATCTATCTTCAATTTTTTTTTTCTTTTCCCTGAGCATTTAGAGTGTTCGAATTCTGTAGAAGCAGACATTTATTCTTCACATCACATTGCTGAGATAGATAAGAGAGACACATGTCAGTTTTATGTTCTGATTTTGCATTTAATTTCCCACTCAAGTACCCAAACCTGGGCCATTGGTTTTTAACATGTACTCCAACATGAAAACCACTGTAGTTTTCAAATTTAGTAATTGAAGTGTACCTCCCAAATTAGAAATGTAAATGTCAATGCTTTTTGTTTGTTTGTTTGGTTTTTTAAAAAAAATTATTTAAATGAGCATGTAATGAGCCCTTTTACAGTGTCTATCTACTACAGCATTCTTTTCTAGCAGTATGATGATTTCTTCTTAGGTGCCGGAAATCTGAAGATGGAATATGAAAATGGGAGTCAGAAAGATTTAGTGTTATGGGTGCTTTTCCAATGGCTTCTCTTATGTGCATATATCACAGTAAATGTTTCCAGAAAACTTATTGGTTGTTGTCACATAATGATTCTTTAGAATATGTAGTAATGTGAAGTTATCCTAGTGTGTGTCCTTTCACTACTTGAAAGTACACTTGTGGGAGTGTCACACTGCTACTGGATAAGAGTTGAAAGAATCATAGAAGTCACAAAAGGAAAAGGCATATTGTTCACTCTCTCTTCCCACACAGACTTCAGGTAGACAGTCCAGCTGGATTTCTTCTCTCCTCCACTAACAATTTTTCCTTAAAAAAGAAATTAAAAAATCACTGAAGTTCCTTATTTCTCCAATACTGCTTTTAAACTCCTCTGAATTAAAGGTCAAAAACATAACTGATGTAATGCATCAGATTTAATGTCTGTGAAAGCAAGATCATGGTTCAGAAAACAGATGCTTAGGGGAGGAGTGTGGGAAAGGAGCTATGTATTCAGTGATTTTTTTCTTAATATGTCACCAAAGCCTTTGGAAGTCATCAGTTGGGCGCTCCCTGAACTGAAGACAGCAGTCACACAGAATCACAAACAGTTTAATCCTTACGATTTCGTTCAGTCTCTTTCTGAACTAGGTCTCCTTTTTGCCTGACATTTATTCAGTGGTTCACACAGCCACACAGTTACCAAGTTGTTCATTAGTTACGCTACAGAACTGTAGAATTACAGTGTCTCAAGTTGGAAGATGGCCATAAGGATCATCAAGTCCAACTCCCTGCTCCTTTGCTACTATCAGAAAGTTGGTTTTATAGCATATCTTTATGAGTTGTGTTCTAAGACATGCCTGGAAAGCATGAAAAGTATTTGAAGGTGCAAGTTCTACTCAACATAGAAGGATTGTTTCAGACACGGGGAGACAAGCGCTGTACAGGTTTCTACGTATTGCAAACAGTATTTCCTGGAGTACTCTGAGAGTCTTCTCTGTGTTTACTTTGGAAGGGACTAGCTTGTTCATCACAAAAGGGAGAGTCAAATAATAAAATAACGTGTGTGGAATACAGACAATAAGGGGTTCTGTATGCTGTAATGAAAAAGGGGTCTGAATTGTATGGCGACATAGACTTATTCCATTCTGCCCATCACTATATCTTTTCAAAGGAGGATAAAAAGAAACCCATGTATTACTCAAAAGGAATATGTACCATGCATAATGGCATTTTCCACTTTTATCCATAATCTTTTTATTTCTCATAGTTACTTAAAAATCATGTTAGTGGAGTAACCAGTGTCTGCTCAAAGAGGATGCCAAAATCTCTTTCCTGAGTGCATTAATATATAACCTAAGTCCCTCAGTTTGTTTGCACAGTCAGGATTCCATAGTGCTTACCAATGTGGTGTTTCTCCTGCTATTTTATTGCCTATTCACTTGTTACGTGTTTCAGTAGAGAGGGTTCTGGGAAATGCTGTTTATTTTGTAAACTTGTTACTTCACTATTCATAAACTCCCCCACTGGTGAAATTTATTAAAATCAATCACCTATTTCTACCTTTTAATCACATAATAATCCAATACAATGCTCTCAGTTTAGTTTCCCCAAGTCTTCAGTGAAGAGCCTTTTGAAAACCTTTTGGACACTCAGATGCATTATATTGACTGAACTGTACTTAGACATACGATTCACTCTGTCTTGTAGTTCAAGAGTCTTAGGATATGTAATAAGGACAATCTGCTCCACAGAGGAACTCTGAGAGACAATGGCAATGTGGGGAGCCAAACAATACCCTGTTGAGCTGATCACAGACCTATTAGAGAGATCACCCGACAATCGAAGGCACATGTAAAAAATAAACCTCCAAACCCAAAAACACCAAAACAAAAAACCCACCAAAAATACCCACCAACAAAAAACCCCACAAGAGCACAAGAGTGGCACAGGGCAGGTAAGACCCAAACTACAGACTTCCAGGACATAAACATATTGTCTGGGCCCTTCTGAAGTCTGTCCCAGTACAGCCATTAGCCCATGATCCAGGAATAAAATCCATCAAGTTGAGTCATTGAGAACAGCTCTCCAGATCACCTTTCAGACTAATTGCTGCCTAGGTGTGGGGCACGTTATGGGATGCAGGGCAAGAACATTTTGGGATTATGCAAGTTTTATTACAGTATTCTTAAGAGAGAAACTAAAGCTAGGAAAAAGGAGGAGCTTAGCTAAGGTGATTTTGGGATGAAAAAAAGAGAAAAATTAGATCACTAAGGGGATAGAAAGAGTCAGTTGTACGTAAATAGTTGTTAACACACTTGTCTGGCTGTACCCTGAACCTGACCAGCAGGGTTGTCTTATCACTTTAGTAAATTACTTTCTAACTCATTCTTGGGTCAGAAGGGCTTTCTATTCTTCAAGCATGTGTATGTATGGGGGTGTGATTGCAACGTCTGGGATCAGGCTATAAGTTGGAGGGCTTGTGGATTTGTGGTGGCAACCAATGTACATATGTATAGATGTAAAATATGTGTGCACTATCCATGCATATGCTTGTTGAGAATACATTGCCAGCCTCACCACTGGTTATGTCTGGGAGCAGCAATGGTCTTGATTTTATTATTGTTGTTGGATGCAGCATGATACCTTTTCCTATAGTGAAAAATACTGCCAATAATTTTTTTCATCTTGCTAGTGAAATGAAGGAAAAATACATTGAATCAAAAATTGTGTGAATGCTGGATATTGTCTTGAATTGTAATTGCTTTTTTTCTGCTACAGTTATTTAGCCCTCTGAAAAATAAATAAAATGTTATCATGTGGTGCTAGAAGCACAAATGACTTCTTAGCATGCACTTATAGATTTTCAGGAACATTCACCAAATAATGTGAGTGTAATGAGACTTCATTTAGCTAAATAGGGTGAACTTCTCCACCCATTCTTTAAACCACACCTTTAAGTTTGGCAAAATTTCAGTAGCAATGCTAGAACATAACACTATTTTAAAGAACCAATATTCTGCTGGAATGCTTCTGATTCAGAGTTCTTTACTTGACACATGGGAAGATGCTGAGTGCCCATTTTGTTCTACACACACAAACATGGAAACTGTCAGGTCACTGAGCGTAAGCTCTTTCCCTCACTGTCTGAGGGGCTGCTCATGATAAATTTTAAACTCACAAAACATTTCTCTAATATAGTAAGGGACTAGCTCCAGTGTTCTGATTAGCCATTATCTTTCTGATTAAAATAATTACTGCGTCCAGTGTTGGATGTGAACTATTGTGTGTTATGACTCTGCGTTTGTCTACAAAGTCATTGCGCTCTTGGAAGCTATTGTAGTTCATTTCTATAGGAAACCTTTTTTTTATCTTGACTGTGAAGGGGAGTTGGGAAGAAGGGAATTCTGCCTTTCCCATATTCTGCATTTATTAAACATCATCTAAAAGTAAGCATTTTGAACACATAAAAGCTTTTACAAGCACTCTGCATCCAAGGGAACACATTTATTTTTTCTGCTACTTTAGCGCTATGTACGTGGTGATGGTATTTAGAAAAAAAAATAGGTCAGGACGATTTTCAGCCTTAATGCAGACAGAACCATTGCACAGTGTGCTGGGAAAAGTATTTTCCTTGTGTTTTCATGAATTTCTAGAATAGAAGGAATAGTCTCTGTATCTAGAAATTTTCAAACTTCATTATTTTCTACAAATGTTAGAAGTGACCAAAGATACTTCAGATTTCACTAATGTCTAAGACAAAGTCAGCAACAAAGAGTCCAGAATTATCACATGAGTTTTTTTTTCTTAATAGATTATGCTACTTTGGTTAAACTAAGTGACCAAGGCAATGACTTGCCAGTCTCAAAATTTTCAGGATAAACAAATCTATGTATCGTCTGGACACAGATAAAGTCAATTCATTGTGTGTAAGAACAAAGTCTACAACTTTTCCTTTCTACAAATCCTCAGGATTCCAAGTTGGGCTATTTTGTTTGTCATACCGGGTGGGGTTTTTTTTTTTTTTTTTTTTTTTTTTTTTTTTTTTTAACTCAGATGTACCTGTGATGATTTCAGTCACTCACAGATATTATTTTAAATTGTCTTATATCTATGTGTTTCTTTCACTTTCTGCCTTTTGCTGGGACTGTAGGTCTCTAAAACTAGGTTCAGTATTTTGTTGTGCAGTCAACACAATGTGAAGCTATTATTTCTGATTACATTTTCAGACACTTAAGCTGAAAAAGAACTTTCCATGTTATTTCAGAATCATGGACATATAGAATAGTTTGAGTGGGAAGGGATATTCAGAAATCATTTATTTCAACCTCTCTGTAATAAATAATGACATCTTCAGCTGCATTGCTCAGACCCCTGTCCAGCCTGACCTTGAGTGTTTCCTAGAATGGAGTTCCTGTCACATCTATGAGCAACCTGTTCTTGTGTTTCCCTATGCTCATAAAAAAAAATATTCTTTTCCTACAATTTGAGTTTACCTTCTTTTAGTTTAAAACCATTGCTCCTTTTTCTATCTGTGTTGGTTTGAGCTAATTGGAGAATTTGAGTGAGAAATTAGGCTACTGGCTGAGAGAGAGTTAAACACAGTGTCACTTCACCAAGTTTTACTGAGAAGAAAAAAAATTGTTTTAAGAGATGTTCACAAAACAATGAGATTAACAGTCTGCTTTGGTCTGTGTCTGGCTGCGGCTGCTTTCTCTTTGTCTCTCTGTCTCTTAGCTAATTCAGAGTAAAATGACTAACTTTTCTCCTACCACTAATCTCTCTAATCTTCGGTTTATCTGCAGCATCATCAGGTGGTGAGATAAGGCTGGAGAAGGGGGGAAAGGTGGTAGGGGAGAGTTTGGTTTTCCTCTCTTGGGGATTTTGGTCTCCAGGAGGGGTGTGGTGTCTATTACTTTTTTTACTGTATATATATATCTGTAAATATCTGTTGTATCTTGTAAATATTTGCTTGTATATTTGCATTGCTGTAATTAATTTATTAACTTCCAGTGTTTTTCTGAGTTTTAGCCGGGGTTTATAAAAGGTGGGAGGGCAGGTAACTGCAAACCCGCTACACTATCACAACAGGCTCTACTATAAAGATTGTTTCCATATCCTCTTATAGGCCCTGTTTAAGTATTGAAAGACCTCAATACAGTGTCCATGGATCTTTCTGTTCTGGCTGAAAAATATCAATTATCTCAAACAGTCCTTATAGCAGAGATGTTCCAGCTCTCTGATCACTTCTATTGCCCTCCTCTTGACCTTCTCCAAAAAGCCTTTGTCTTTATTGTGCTGAGAACTTCAGAGTTTGACAGAGAACTCCAGGTGAAGTTTCACCAGAGTAGAGGAGGAAAGTCACTTCCCTTGACCTCCTGGCCATGATCTAACATAGGTAGAGGACATTACCCATGGTCTTGTTGACCCTGATGAGGTTCATATGTGCCCGCTTCTTGATCTTCTTCAGCTCACTCTGGATGACATCTCATCCCTCAGGTGTGTCAACAGGAGCACTCAGTTTGGTGTCATCGGCAAACCTGATCCCATTATCTACACCACTGAAGAAGATACTAATCAGTTCCACACTCAATATGGACCCTAAGAGACACCACTTGTCACTGATCTCTGTAATGACATTGAGACATCAGCCTCCTTTATTTTAGAAGGAAGGTACCTTATCTCTCTAGAATTTTACTTTTGTATAAAAAACAGTGAAACCCTCCACCAAAAATATGCATATATCCAGCTTGGAATTAAGTCTAAGAGCAGCAATACTATTGTCAAAGCGAAACATAACTGGCTAATGATACTTGCATAAGTGTCAGAAGGCCACAGGACACCCACTGCTTAATTAACAGAAATAGAGGTTAAAATGAACCAACCTCACCTCAAATGTATTTTCTTGTTGCAAGCTCTGTATTTAGATATTTATAATTAAAAGGATCAAAGACAAATCAAGATGAAAATCAGGAAATGTTATTTCTATATGTACAAATGGCATGGCAAAGCATGGCTTTATTAATAAATATAAATTACTTTTAAGACAAAAATTAATAAACTAACCTACATACATGCACTTACAATGACAACTAAAGTTTGAATTTATTTTTTTCATTATCTACTGGAGTTTTTGCCAACTTAACTTTGCTCACATTCTGTCGAGTCTCTAGATGAAAATTTCTGAATCATTTTATTATTTCATATGCAATGTAAATAAATAATTTATGTTATAGAAATCATCCATACATATGCAACTCTATGAAATACACCACAAACTAGTTTGTTAATCAGCTGACTGGGATGTGTGATTGGAAGAGGCTTCAATAATTGCTTGGTCCAGCCTCCTTTACTGAGGCAGGCTCCAAACTACCTACAATGACTTTTATGCACATTATTTTGAAAAATCAATATAAATCAATTTGAAATTAAATCAGAAATTATGACAGCACAGATTTCATTGCCTAACTAAACAAAAAAGCCATCAAAGCAATTTAAATTAAGAAAAAGAAGGACTATCCCTGGTCTACTAAAATGATGGAAGATACTGGCTAAGTATTTTAAAACACTGTGTAGGAGTATTTAACTTTTAAAAGCAGTTCTTTTCCTCAAGTAAAAAAAAATATTTTATTCTTTGTAAATTCCATAAGAAACTGATTGGAAGTTAAAGAGGCAGGAGTGCCTTTTCTTTTTCTTTTCTATGATGAATAAATCCAGAAAAAGTTCTGTGTAGGATGAGAAGTATTACTTGGTGACTAGAGAAAATCAGTCAGCCCCTGAAACAGATAATACTTTGTTTTGCTTAATAAATCAGTTGATTTGCAAGACAAAAATTAATCAAATATTTTTATTCCTATTTATTGAACATACTTAAGGTGTTTAGTTAAGTAATAAACCCCATCAAAATAGCATTTTAAATATGTTTGCTTTATTTAAATTTTCATTCACGTTTAGGAATTACATAAGTAAAGGAAATTTTCCCATATTTTCCAGCATACTAAAAAAGAGAAAACATTAAATAAATTTAGAAGACTGAAGACATATTTATTGGACACTGTAAACTGCCTAGGTGGATAGGAGAAATATATACTTCTAGATAGCAAATAGAAATAAATCAGCCTAAACTTTACATAGGACAGTAATTAAGGCATATGAGGGTACAATTCATGTAACCTAACTCAAACATTTAAAATTTGAGGTTTCCCATAAACAGAAAGCAATAGGTCCTTCCAGAGGACTTTAATCTGTACAATATTAGAAATCCTCCTTCTCTGAGCTGAATCTTTGTGACAGACTTGGATTTCTACAAGTTATTCTTATAGCATGAGGCAAACATGAAGATTCCTACCTATATTTGTTTATTGATATTAAATATTTTGAGACTTATAGAGTTAGGTATCACTGAAAGTCAGAGGCAAGTTTAGTTCCTTGCTTAAAACTGAGAGCAGCAACAAAATCGCTTCGTATTTGCCCTCCCAGTTCTTGAAAGGTAATTTTCAGATCTCTTCCATCCTCTTGTGGTGGGATAATAAAATGGAATCAAGACTTTTTTCCTCTCCTCTTAACATATAGTTTGCCCTAGAATGTGTCTTGTGGACAGGGATTTTTGGTGTATTTTTAAAAATGTTATCATCTGCAGTAGCAAGGACAGATCTTACGACACAGCAGCTGAAATAAACTTTTCTAGGCCCCTCCATGTAAATGATTAATCAAAGCCACAGAAAAGAAAGACTTTCCTCTATTGTAAAACTGTCATTTGTGACACCTGGGCCAAATTTGACTCTCCTTCAAACCAAGCAGCTGGCTTCAAAATATATTGTGTAGAAGGAAAAAACCAGACACTATCAAGAGTTAATTCCTGAAATCTATAGCCACTACAATATGTCATGCTAACACATATAGCACATTTGCACACTTGAGCGAACACTTTCTGGTGGTTGACAGAATATAACACCCTTTTTTCTTTATCTGATTCATTGCTATTAGACTGGTCAGTTCATGTGCCTATGTGCACACCCATAAATCCTAATTTTTTTTTTCTCTCCTTCTAGGAACACTTTTAGTCATTTAATATATCCCTTACCAGAGCACTCTTTGTAAAAAGATTGATGGCTAAAATAAGTACAACTAGTTTTCAGTGTTACTTAGTCACAGTTAAAAGGCAAAAATTTAAAAATGAAAGCATTTTTATCAGAATGTCTGTGGCCATTTTCAGATTACATATGCTGTGGTCCTTGTTTGCATTGCTACTTGATCACTGTTGAGGAGTTTCACTGGAACTATTGAAAATGTTTAAAATAAGCATCCCGCAAGGTCAGGACTCTTGCTGGCTGCTTCTATATATATTTGCTTAGTCCTGTGACTGACTCCCTGAGTAATGAACAAGGAATTTTCTCAAAAATTGATGTCAGAACTGAAGTTAAAGGGTAAAAGATAAGGATTTCCCTTACTGACAATTAAATATATATTAGCAATGTAATATGATGATTAGAAGTAAAACAAACATGATTTTATTAAAAAAACTGAGCACTTTTAGCCAGAAAAAAAATTTTCTTTCTTTTGTTTTTTAAAAAGAATTATTTCAAACTTAATAAAGAATAGAGTCCTTAATATAAACTGTGTTATTCAAGAAATAGTCAAATGTAAATGCTGGAGTGTTTCCGTGGTATGAAACCATTGAGCATGGAAAAGTTTTTTCATAATTTTACATCTGTTTTTACTATTATTTTTGTAGCAGTGAAATTAATAACCATGCTTAATCACTTGTATTGCAAATATTGTTTCTTATAACCTCAGATTTGTTTTTAAACTTTTGATGCATATTAACTTTTTAAATGAATACCTCTCTTCCTAGGAATGCTTATGCATACTTGTAATTCAGTTTAGAATTGTTTAGGCTTTTTTCTCCTTTCATAATTTTTAAACAATAAAAAATAGTCCTTGGTATTGAAAAGGAAATGTTAACATCATTTGCCATTAGTCAGATGTGTAACTTCATTAAAGCAGAAGGCCATATAATCCCTACAGGAGCTCTCTGCGGGAAATAGTTTATTCTTACTTAGCATATCTGTGAATTCTATCAGCATTAGTGTCTTTCACGATGTTTGTTTCCTTTGAATATTTATAAAGGGCTGTCCAGTGACCTGCTTAGCATCTCCAGGTTTGTTCTGCCTTAACAATTTCTCAAGTAGAGTGCAATCAGAAGACTCATTCTCCTTCAACAGCAGCGATCAATATGGCAGAGGCCAAGGAAATGTCTGCAGAAAAGAGATTTCTATCAATAAAGTGGAAGAAACAGAACAAAGTATAGGATTGGGCTATAATTCACTAAAATAGCACCAAGCACCTAAGAGATAACAGTCTGCTTTTTAATATTTGTGTAATTAGATCGCTACACTGTAACATATAACTACAAAAATCTTCCATAGGAAAAAAAGTGATATTGTTTTTCATAATGAATTTTGAGAGTTTCTGGAATCACAGAAACTGTTTCTTCAGGACTTATTGGTAGAATTTAGTTAACAATAGGAATGTTTAGATTAATTTAACTTAAATCAGAAGGTCCGATTTTTTAATAGCTTTTTTTTTTTTTCTTGGCATATGTAATTTTACTATGTTAACATAACCATTCAATGAAGGAAAACACTTGGCCACTGTTAAGTTATTGGCTTTTTAATCCTCCCAAAGTTTATGTCCCAAATTTCTAAATACACCCATGTCACAAACAGTGGTTAAGGGTATTATATAACTGAAGTAGGTCTGTCACCTAGTTCATTTTATAATATCTCACTCCAAATAAGTTAATTTCCTTGTAATTTATAGCATCTTTACTTATTTTGCTGGATCTTTTGTTTTTAATTGTTCTGGAACATTCTAAATCCACCTGTTTGATTATATTGTTTTGGTTATTTCTGTTGTGTGCTTTTAACTTTCATATAAGTCACCGTCCTCAGCACTATGCATAGACTCTCCATAGACATGTTCATATAAATGAACAATTGGTCAGAATGCAGATGTAGTGGTTTTGAAGAGAACTACTATATGTGATGTATCTATCACTTGAGTACAGTTGATCATACTATTAGTATTAGATTTTTTTTTCTCTTAGGAAAACAGAAACTCTTCTAGGAATACTTTAGTCTTTTATAGAATTGCTACCAATACAAAATTCTTCTCTATCTTTATCTAGCCTCTAAATTTCTACTGTTTTATGATCTTGCAGAGGTAAATTTAGAATGGTATATATTTTGTAAGGGCAAATATCATTATTAGTAGTGATAAAATAAGTTTTTCAATTTCTCTTGAATTCTGATTTTTATGTATAATTATAGACTCAATTAATTATGATAGATGTGAATTAAAGTTATCAGTTGGTGGGCTTTTATGATTTCTTATGCTTCACACTCCCCTCCATTAGTTTGAGACTTCTAGAAACTGAAATCAGCAGCACACGAAATACACAAAATCTCAGAAATAAGTACATATCCAGCAAGAAAAATAAGAAGTTGGGCAATTTTGATGAAAAAAGAAGGCATTACGTTTAGATTTTCTGGAAGACAATAAGAAACAGTCAGGAGAATGCTACTGTTTATAAGCCCAGGTCCCATTAGGTTTTGTTGTTTTGTTTTGTTTTGGTTTTTTTCCTTACCATATTTATTATTATTTTTATTTTTGAACGATATTAGTAGAAAATATGGAGATGAATAAAGAGGGAATATTACTATGTATTATATAGATTGTTACGAAAATCCTTTCACTTCAGGAAAAAAAGTTGAAAAAAGCTTTTGGATTCATTTATAAAATCAGAAGGATAAAACAATAGTGTTTTTAACATAAAGCTGAGGAGTATTATTAGATTTTTAAAAACATACACATGGATGTGGGCAGGTTAAAAAAGCATGGGAGAATTAGCAAAGGCACGAGGGTGAGAAGTTTGCCTGAGAGCTCTGGATAGAATAGAAAGCTCTAAGAGCTCAGTGAGTTTAGATTTCAGAATGAAAGTGTTTTCCTGCTGTTTGACTTTCTGTCTTGTTCAGACACATAATTTTTGTATATTTTGTAAATAAGCATAGTTTTGACAGAAATAACCTTACTTCATCTCCTCTTAAACATATCACTTCTTAAATTTTCTTTACACACTTGGACTAAAGTGCTTGTTTTCTGAAAACAGAGACTCTACAGAGCATTATATAGAGATATAATCTTTCAGTTTTGGTATACTAAAGATAAGCTTTTGGACTGATAAAGCCAGTCATAAAAACAAATAAAACCCCCGGTTCTGATTTATTTACAAAGAAGAAAAAAAAAAAAAAAGAAAGGCTTTTCATTACCACACATGGTGAAACATTTGTTTTCTGTTACACCCAAGGCACTTAAGATGAAGTTTCAAAATTGGCATAAGATGTTAGTCTGTGCTACTGACAAAGAGAGGTCTGTGAGGTCTGTGTCACTGAAGGAATCTCTGCTATTCTTTCAACCATGAGCTAAATCTACCTGGATATCCACATCTATTGTTTTACATTTGTCAGTTCCATCTATCTACTACCTGAGTCTGCTCAGCTCAATTTCTAAAATACCCACTAGAGGAGGAGGATGTAAGAGAATGAGGCTGGAGTGGAGGAAGAAAAAGTTTTTTCATCATGGTCCTGCATTCTTGGATATCCTACTTAATACAACTTTGACAATGTGAATTTTGTGAGTAGGACTGATTTTTTTCAAAACCATAACAGCATGTCTAGTCACTGTAACTAGTGCCTACAAGTGACTCCCTGTATGAGCCTCATAATACATTTTGATAATTGACCGATTGATTTAACTATGAAGATGAAAAGTCTAAGATCCCATTATTTCATTCAGTCTTGAGCAATACATCTAATGCCCTTACCAAAGCACAGAATTCTGCAATGCTAGTTGAGTACCAACCAAAGGGAAGCTTGATAATGCAGAGGATAATCAACACTACTTCCTACAGTGGTTTTTTTTTTTTGTTTGTTTTTTAAAAGTATGCCACCTAGGTATTGACCTGCATTCATGCTGCTTAACTTGTAAAAGCTGACAAGACCAAAGCCCAAGGTTATAAGTCTGCACTTCATATAAATCATGCAGACTTTAGGTGATACTACAGACAGCCAACAAGCTATTCTAACTGAAGCCCAAGGTGCTCCTTATGACTTGGACAAGCAACATACTGAGTGAAAAAAATTATCAAAGTTTATGAGGAATATGAATCCAAAGTATTGGTAGCAGCCACTCTGCATTAACAATTCCGTATATGTAAATTATGCATGCGTGTAAATTAATGCCTGCTCTACTTCTATTGTATACAAATATCCTTGAGAATTTATATTTTGGAGTGACTGAAATAAAGCCTGGTATATTTTTGCTTGTTTATAAGAAAGTGTCTGGGTATCAAACTAATCGATTTTGTAGCACCTAGTTACAGCTCTAACTAATATATATATCACCCAGTTACAACTCCATTATATGTG
>VWZI01022745.1:87851-112268 GCA_013396835.1 Psilopogon haemacephalus
TTATCCTGCCCCTTTACTCTGCCCTGGTGAGGCTACATAGAATCATAGAATCATAGAATTATTTAGGTTGGAAGAGACCTTAAAGATCATTCAGTTCCAACCCCCCAGAACATCTTCCTTAGAAGGAAAGACTGAGTGAGCTGGGGCTCTAGTTTGGAGGAGACTGAGGGGTGATCTCATTAATGTTTATAAGTATGTAAAGTGAGTGTCAAGAGCATGGAGTCAGGCTCTTCTTGGTGATGCCTAAAGACAGGGCAAGTGGCAAGAGGTGGAAGTTGGGGCATAGGAAGTTTCACGTAAATATGAGGAGGAACTTTTTCCCTGTGAAAGTGACAGAACACTGGAACCGACTGAGTAATGATTTTTTGGTATTTTTAAGTAACAGTGAAATGATTTTGGAGAGAAAGTGTCTACAAATGAAATCTTGCCTTCTCTAGAGCCTAAGCCTAAGCAAATAGCAATCTTCTTGTGATATTAAGAGACTAAGTTAATTTTTTAAATTAAAGACAAGCTTTCTCTTTTCACCCAGCAGTCTAATGGTTACAATTTCCCTTCACATTATAAGAATTCGGCTTCTTTTTTTTGCCTGAAAAGTTTTACGTGTTTCTCACATGTAAACATGCCACTTTCTGCAGGGTGTTTTGTAATTTGTGGTGTAAAGGAAGAATGTGTAGTTTATCCTAATTAGACTCAAGCCTGAAATAATTTGATATTATCTCAAACAAATATAAAGTGAATAGGATATTTAGAAAGGAAGAGATGAGCACCAGTGGATGACAACTGTAAAAACAGAGAGCATAGATTCAAACATAGGTCATATTTACCAAATAGGTTATAAGAGATGCATGTCTTCTTTTCCCTGTGATTGCACTTACAAAAGTATTTACATTTCTGGTGAAGGGGCTGTGATAATCACAATATTATTCAATTTGGGTTTCTTTTTTTTTTTTTTTTAAGATACCTTAACATGCTAATCGCTGCGTGCTCATGGACTGCTCTGTTGGAAACTTCTCTGTTGGGAACTGAGGCAGGGGTGAATGATCCAGCTGTTCTGGAAATATTAATACTGCTCCTAATATAAAAGCTTTGAGATTGTTTATTAAACTGAATAGTCCAGGTGTCACATAGTTGGAAGCAGAGAATGAACTACCTAGTATAAGAAGGTCAGATATATGGGGAAAACATTATTATCAGAATACTTGGTTGTTGATAATTTAAATAAAATTTTCATTGTAGTACCTGAAATGTATTTTGTGGATCTTCTCTAACATGTGTTGAAGAATCACCAGGAAGTTCTATATAGTTAAATTAGTATGTAGAAAAGCTCATCTTCAGTGATTACAAACTATGAAAAAGGAGGCTGTGTTTTAGAATTGTTAGATTTCAAATTAAAAAAGATTGCAAGAGACCAGCGTGGTATATTTACTTTACAAATGGCTGATATGATACATAAATAAATATTCTTCATCACATGAGTTATATTGGGTACAACAGGAAAAGCAGCTAAAATATAAAACGGAGTAATAATGATGTGAGAGACATATAGATGGAAGAATGCTAGCCAGATTACATATAAAATAGTGTTTGAAAATTGCACCTTACACCTGTGTGAGGACTTGCTACTTCAGACATTTTGCATCAGAATTATGTTCCTGTTTCACAATTTCTCATCAGCTGTGTACTAAGGCATGAAGTGCTCCACTTAATACCATAGCTTACACAAATAAACATGTTTGATTTTGATGAATCCTGTGCTTGCTTTTTAATGAATACTATTGAGACAGCTCATTAAAATCTAGGTTTTTTTCACTTTGGTTACATTACTATTTAGAACAAAGTCAGATTGCTCTGGGAGGAAAAAAAAAAGTTATATAATGACTTCAATTTCACCTCTGCGTATTAAAACAACATCACAGGCATGTGCTGGTTTTTATAAGAGGAGGATTATGTAGTTGGGACAGCCAACACAGCCTAACAGATATTGTCAGAAGTTTCACTAAATGCTGTTCTGTTAAGAGGGACGACTTCAGACAAGAAAAATGCTTCTGTGACTGCACCTATATGGACACAAAACCAATATTGGAAATGCTGGTATCAACTGTGAGCATTCACATTTGGTACAAGAAGAAACAGTGTAGCCATAAAGATGATGCTAGGGCTAAACTTGTAAACCCTGCATCTCAGTAGAAGTAATGAGGCTAAATGGAGCTCCTCACCAGTGTAGCTGCACTTTTTCCTGTTATGGATTTTTGTTAAAGCTTGTATTAATAATTCTGCTGCATCACATTGTTGTTGCTTCTTGAACTTAAAACTTTAGAGAAACAAGATTAGTCCTTTCCCCCCATCTTTCTGATTCCAAATACAAAGCAAATTCTAAATGTGTTTTAAAAATCCTTTACTGTCTGACTGTATTAATTCTCTGTATTTCAATGTCTTTCTTTACTAATGTTCAGTAGAGACCCAAGATGTAGACCAATAGAATTTCTCCCATTTTCTGTGTAACACAGACACTGAATGGCTTATTTGAAAGCTGTAATGAAGGTGGAAACAATACCTCAATCTCTATCTTACTTGCTAAGTCACAGAGTTTCTTATGGGAAAGCAAAAGTAAAAAGTGATCCATTAAAGCTATTCCTAAATGGGCAGTTCCTGATTTATCTCTTTTGTGGACATATTTCCTCCATAAATAAAGATTAATTATTTCACTTCAAAACATTGTTTCTGGTGGTCATCACAGGTTAGGAAACATGAGAGATGGAAAGAAGAACTTGTGGGTATCATGATAAGAATTTCCTAGGCCTGAAAATTATTTCACTGTGATCACAAGTCATTCAGTTTTTCCTTTATCTGAGTAAGACTTAGGGAATTGTTTTCCTGCACTTTAAAATCTTTGTGAATGAATGAAAGAGTTTGCAAACATTCAGATATTAACTGTTCCACATTTGCTGGTGCCAATTCTAATAGCTAGTGTGGAACATAGCATTAAAAAAAACCCTTGTCACCTTATTTACTGAAATGAAAAAGAGGTGTTGGTCCACTAGAAAGGTGTGTGTAAATAACAGCACTCAGCAACGAAGCAAAGAATCTGTGCCATTACATCAAGTCAAAACAGCTGCATAAATAATGACCAGTAGTTTGTCATATTTTTCAAGTACCAGTTTCTATTTGGAATTTTGTATACATTGTTCTATGCAAATGGGATATTCTGTTTTCTTTCAAAGGTTGGATACAGTGATCGCTGTTGAGTTATTATTTAGGTTTTCAATATGTTACATGACAAGAACCATGGAAGGTTGAAACATGAAATAATAAAATACTGTTGGCCCATTTTTTATTTGACACAACTGGAAAACAGATTTCTTCAGTGGAACTCTTTTTAACAGACATTGTTGTAAGTTTGATGTGTATGGTGGTTTGATTCTATATTTTGCATCACTGTAATGTTTGAGGAATTTGATCATCAAACATTTAAAAACTGAAATCTGTCCTCAGCTGATGACTGTTTTATAAGACTACAATCCAAGATAGATAGGTATTGACAAGCTGAGCACATGTAATGGAGAATTATAAATTTACCTAGTAATATAAGGACATGAAGGTGAGAAAAGCACTGATGCTAGTCTGTCTCAGCTTCAAATGTTTAACAAATATGAATGTTTTTGAATATCCCAAATACTAACAATTACAGTAAGTTTTTTGAGAAACACAAATGCTAACAATTAAAATACTAATTGAATCTGCTTTTACAGCTTCTGCTTTTAGGCAAAAGTAGAAATAGACATGCTAAATGCTGCTGGCAGTTAACCACTCACAACATTATTATATCTGTGAAAAAGCAGCATAATGAGGATTTCACAAGAACTACTTCTTTTGTGTGACCTACAATTAAGCTTCATAGACAATTTTTCATATTATTTAGATAAATGATGGTTATTTAATCTTTTTTACTAAAATGGCATATACTGAGCTCTGTTGGTGTCTCTGCTAAATACTTGTGTGACAACAAAACTTTCTCTTGTTTCTTTTCCATGTTGGCAAGATTTTTTGTTTTGTTTTGTTTGTTCACTTGTTCATTTATTTGTATAGGTAGAACTGAGGATGGGTAGATTCTTATTTATGAAGCAAAATAAAAGAAGTGTTCAAGATGAAAATAGCAAATACCTAAGTAATGGGCAAAAGAAATCACAGATGAGGTTTGTCACTGATTTCTTCTTCACAGAAAGATTCATTGCTCTCACAAGATTTCCTTTGTAATACAGCATTTTTCTGTTCCTGTGGTCAGCAACTTAACAGAGTATTATGGACAAGAGGAATGTATAGTACCTTAAAACAAGCCAGTCACACAGGATTTGGAATTACTCTCCATAGGCAGTTAAGAGCAATGATGGCTTTGTGGTGACTTACAAAGCTAAGAGAAATCTGCTGTTTATTTGGAGCTTTTCAGTATATGTGTTTCGGTTGCTAGAGGGAAAATAAAATAATTAAGTCTAAATCCTGAGTCTAGGTCTGTGTCCAAAAGCACAGACCACAATATTCTATTAAGAATATAAGGGGTTTGTCTTTTTATTACAATGGTTGATACAACTCTTCACAGAGCAAAGAAACCAAAAGAGATCACTGTAGTAATGTCTCAGCAGTAGACATTGTCACAGAATAGATAATAACATCTTTCAAATGCTGTTCCTGTTTCCAGCTATCGGTTCCTGACTATCCTGTTGATTTGAAGGGATGACTAAAAAGCTGCAATAAATATCTGAAATGAAGGAATGTGAAGTTGGTGTTTCAACTCTTGGTGTCCTACAAGCTTTTTTTGTCTGTCTTGTGATAAATAGCATGAAGGTCTTGTAATACAGTAAACAACAGCCCGTACTTAAGACTATTTAATTTAGGGAGGAAAAATGTTAAATTTCTAATCTCTTCTTACACTCAACTGGGCAAATCACACACACAAAAAAAAGTAGAAAATACTTAAAGTAATGGAAAATTACACAGAATACACTTATCCTTTGCCCATGGATAAAAGTTGTCACCTGCTAAAGATCATCTAAGTTTTTATTTAAGTATGACTGCAAAATTTTGACAGCCAGCTTGTAATTTTTTGCTAGTTTCTCTGATATCCCATACTAGAAAATGAGGACTGGACAAAAAATTACCCAACAATTTCAAAGCAAATAACTCTGAGTGTCTAATAGAACTGTATCTGATGCAATGCTTGTATTAGGAATTATTTAGATCACATTTTAAAGAAGACCATGTAGGATTGTTAGTTAAAGATTAATAATTTTAAATATTTTTTGAGCTACATTAGTGGCAAATGCACTCCAAGTTGAGTGTTACCTAAGTGTGAGAAGACTAAATTGAACACAAGTTTCTCCGAGGACTCAGAGATTTGCAGATTAAGAGGCCTTTCTTATTTATCCACATAATTGAGGCATGTTATTGATATCTTTATCATCCTTTATCTTCTAAGAGGCTATAAATTGAAGTTGAGATTCCTAAGGTGAAAACAAATGTTATACATTATTTTTATTAAGATATAAAAGTTAATGTGCTATTTATTTTCTTTTATTAAGTTTTGTTGAATAAAATCTACATATGATTTCCTATTATTTTTATTCTTATAATTAAAACAGAACAGGAAAATGAGGCAGGTCACTATTTGCTCATTCATGACCTGAATGGCAGCTATTGTATGAAAGTGTGTCTGTTGAGAATTCACAGCTGTTTGGTACAGTCAGAATAAGTGACCTTGACACTATCTCCACACTATTGATGGTTTGCATGGAATCACAGGCTTTGTGTAATGTGTAAGTGTGCACAGAAGTTTCCTATAGAACAGTTTTCACCTAAAAAGTCTTCACAAATTATTCACAGTCAGTTTTTCATGCTGGTTAACTCTATGGGTCTATTGTGAAATGACAGAAAACAATTTTGTAATCATCAAAACTAGCTCTTGAAAGCTTTGTGAGCTTGTTGGGTTTGGTTGTTTCTTTTTGTTTGTTTGCCATTTCTTTGGTATTTGGTTGGCATTTTGGTTTTGTTTGTTTATAATTTTCCATCTCTATTAAATTCTGAGGTTTGGATTAGCTTTAGAAAATGGGCCCTGGCTTGCCTCATTCAAGGCACTTGGAGGTTGAATAAAAACTTTAATGAAAGGAGTAGTAGGTTCAAACAACCATGGTTATTCCCCATTCTTTATTAATTGAAGATGAAGTGACTAAATTTCACCCCCTGGGAACACATTTCAATTGAAATCAAAGCAAAGCAGCAATAACAAAACCATGAAAGAAACAAACCAAAAAAAACCCCCCAAAACCCCCCAACCAAACCAAACTAAAACCCAACCAAAAAAATATTTCTAAAATCCAAGGAAAAAAAAGACTTGCCCTTTTAAAATCACACAAAGTTTGAGAATCTATTAATTTTCTATAGCTACTTTAATTTACGACATTCAGTAATCTATCCTATGCATAATTGTTAACGTTTATGTGGACATAACATTGATTTGCACTATCCACCTGACATGTGTAGAAAGTTAATTTTGGGAGGAGAAGAAGGAAGAAAATGGAAGTCAATATCCATTTCTACTGATGGATTCAGCCAGCTGTGTCATTTGAATTGTATTTTGGATCTAAGGGGGCCATTCCATGGTACTCATGAAACTTCTATGGCTCAGCCAGTTTCAAAAGTCTCTTTAGTGCTGAAAGGAGTCCTTAAGCTTTACAATCCTGTTAAAGCCTTCATTTTCCACTCAAATTAACCTTTATATTTTGAATCATCAGGGTATTCATTCTCACTTGAAAGCAGACTGAGTAAGCTATGGAAAGTTAGAGCCAGGAGTTCATCGTTTTGAGGTTTGGCTAGTTTTCTTAATGTGGGGGGAAAATAAACCTCTTCCTTTGAGCCCTACAAATAAAAATGCCTCATTCTAAGGAAGACACATAAACTATCAAATGTAATGAAATGTTTTTGTTAAATAATAAGCAACAGAAGCATAAAGAAATAAATATTTTTCATAGAGGTAAAATATATACAACTATAAAATCATAAATATACTGGAGAATTATAATATGAATTTGTAAATTGTATGCAAATAGCTTGAAACCAGATCTGCAAAGACATAAATAAAGAAACAAGACTGAAAGGTTTATATGTTGGCTTGTTTATAGAGTAGCGCAAACATTTTTCTTTTTTAATTGGCAATTAATTTTCAGCAGCCATCTAGGTACTTTCATGTCAAATTACTTTCTCTATACTAAACAAGATTAGGCATCCAAGCAGCAAAGCACTTATGTGAAAAGTGAGAAACTGACTGTCAAGTAGATATTTTCCACATATAACCAATTAAAATGTTTCTTTTGTGATGAATGGATGTTGTAATTCCGCATCTTGTATTTCTACTTTGGTCTGCACACCTGCCTAAGTTCCTTGTTCTTCAGTCTGAGCGTAGTTAAAGGCAATACTGAGTTCTGTTGCTGTTCCTCTTGCTCTTTGACTCCAGGGTAAATGTAATGTACAAGCATCTGTTATTGAGGTCTGAGTTATAAATAATATATCTAACCAGTAACACTGGCCATACATATTTTAGTTCAGATGAATACTCACAATACAATGGATGAATGCAAGTCTTGTAGCAGGTCATTGCTTTGATGACTGTTTTTTTTTTTTTTTTTTTGCCTTCAATTTTTTTTCAACATATCTCTACATTTAGAAGTAGGGCTACTGACACATAAGGTATAAAGTAATCTATTATTGATACTCTTCATATGAATGACATAAAAAGGAAAATATTGATTTTAAGAAGATGTCTCATTTTTCTTATTTCGCAGAAAACTGATGCAGGTTCATGTGGCTATCAATATTATTTGAATTAATGCATATTCCTTACTATTGATTGTCTTAACAATGATTGTCATAACTGATTTATGGGCACTTATGCATGTTAAAATTTTTAAAAGGCAAATATCAGATTTGTATATATAGATGGATTGACTTGAATAAACAAGATTGCTAAATGTTACTGGCAAAGCGTTTGATAGAATTTGCATTATAATACATTATGTTCAATACTTTGTTTTTACAGTGTAGGTGAAAAACCTCAGGGATTTCTTGGGAAAATTTCACTGTTAAACAGATTTTGCTACTGTTACATGTGGTATTTTAATCAGCAAGTCATATATTTCATTTCTGTGAGATTTATTACAAATAAATAAAACAAAGACAAAAATATAAACTACATAAATGCTCTGAAAAAAACATTTAAGGGAACATCTAGAAGGTTTATAAACCTGTCTTTCTGTGTGTATGTCTAAAAGTTCAGTAAAAAAGATTAGCTGCAATGAACCAAAGAGAAAAGTAGGGATGGCTGGATGGTCGCACTCAGAGAGTGGTGATCAAGGGCACAATGTCCACCTGGAGACCAGTGACAAGTGGCGTCCCTCGGGGGTCAGTGCTGGGACCAGTGCTGTTTAACATCTTTGTCAGTGACATGGACAGAGGAATCGAGTGCACCCTCAGCAAGTTTGCAGATGACACCAAGCTGTGTAGCACAGTTGACTTGCTGGAGGGCAGGGATGGCATCCAGAGGGACCTGGACAAGCTGTAGAGGTGGGCCCAGGCCAATCTCATGAAATTTAAGAAGGCCAAGTGTAAGGTCCTGCACCTGGGTCGATGCAATCCCAAGCACAAATCCAGGCTGGGAGGTGAGTGGCTGGAGAGCAGCTCTGAGGAAAAGGACCTAGAGGTCTGGGGGGATGAGAAGCTCAACATGAGCCAACAGTGTGCACACACAGCTCAGACAGCAACTGTGTCCTGGGCTGCATTAAGAGAGGCATTACCAGCAGGGCAAGGGAGGTGATTCTCCCCCTTTACTCTGCTCTTGTCAGACCCCACCTGGAGTACTGTGTGCAGTTCTGGAGCCCCCAGCACAAGAAGGACATGGAACTGTTGGAGAGAGTCCAGAGGAGGGCCACAAAGATGATCAGAGGGCTGGAGCACCTCTGCTATGAGGACAGGCTGAGAGAGTTGGGGCTTTTCAGCCTGGAGAAGAGAAGGCTTCGGGGAGACCTTATAGAAGCCTACCAGTATCTGAGGGTGGCCTACAGGAGGGCTGGGAAGGGACTGTTCACAGGGTCTTGTAATGACAGGACGAGGGGGAATGGGTTCAAATTGGCAGAGGGGAGATTTAAACAGGATGTTAGGAAGAAATTTTTCACAGTGAGGGTGGTGAGACACTGGAACAGATTGCCCAGGAAGGTTGTGTCTGCTCCCTCCCTGGATGTGTTCAAGGCCAGGCTGGATGAGGTCTTGAGCGACCTGATCTAGTGGGAGGTGTCCCTGCCTGTGGCAGGGGGTTGGAACTGGATGATTTTTAAGGTCTCTTCCAACCTAAACCATTCTATGATTCTATGATTCTATGATCCATTTCATGTGACGTTCGGTATTTGTATGGTAACTGCTACTTATCTAATCCTAGCTATGTCACCTATACATAACTAATAGAGAAAAACAACCAAAGGATAATACATCTAAACTTTAAATGAGTTTGCAAAGTAGACAAAATGAATATGCTTCGGAACTACTTATTTCTTTCCACTGACTAGAAAAGGACATCAAGATGATTACTTTAGCCTATGTGTTAAATATTTAAAATTAAATTAAATGAATTTGGTGTATTTGGAAAGCACTTATATAGACACTACAGAAAGTAAAACTCTGCATTCTGTTAGGACTCAAGGAAATTACCTCTGTCTATCAGATAAAGTTTGCTGGACATACAGCAAGCTCTGCATTTCACCGGTATATTTACCATATTTGGTTGATGTGAATTACCCAATCTCTCTTGCAAAAGAAATTTTGAACTGAACAGAGGAAGGTTTGAGGAACATTTTGTTCCATCCAAAATCTGAGAAAATGTCTTTGCAACTTACCTTTAATGATGTCAGGATTGCTTCTGACTTAGTTGTATAACTTTGTGTTTAAAGACAAGCATGTATTTACATTGCTGGTTGGTTCAGGTTTTTGGTTTTTTTTTTCTTTTATTTTCTTTTTTAGGCTGTATAAAACACAACTTTTTAACCACATACATTTAAAATTTTAATCACTTGCCTCAAAACACTTGACAGGTAATTATCCTAAATTAATACAGGATTTAATTGTAAATGGATTTATTGAAGATACTGATACACAAAATGCCCAGATGGCCTTTACATCAAAACATTGAGCCTGCTTTTGTTCTTTTGTTAGAATCTGGTCTTGATTTTGCTGAGACAGAATCACAGACCAGCCATGGAATCCAAGCCGTTACTAGTTCTGAATCAACCAGGACAGCTGACTTGGGTTGGATCACAGGTGTACCCCCTACCATAAGCAGCACACTCAGTATAAGAAAGGAAGCTCACTTAGGGAGGAGAGGGGAACTTCTTAAAATCTCAAGTTTGAGCTTCCTTCTCTGACTTCTCCTTCTCTGAGTCCTCATCAATTTACAACTCTTGAGGATTGTCTTCCTTGACATGACTCTTGTCTTTTAGTTAGGTTAAGTATCACATAATATTAGGAGTTGGAAAGGACATCTGGAGATCATCTAGTCCAACCCCAAGTGTAACTTGATACACTTTGTGTTGACATTGGTATTAGTTTGGTTATTTAATTCCATTTTTATTTCAACCTCTGGGTCTTTTCTCCTTTTCCTGATTTCACCTTCTCTGCTGAAATAGGGTTATCAACTGGAGAGCATAATTGCTATAGTTTAGCCCCAGATGTAAACTAAGCTAAATGTAAACACATCCTTATTAATTACAATACTTTTAATATCTAATGACTTCATATTGAGACCTCAAATGCTTCTCACTCTTGCTACAGTATAAACATAACTGATGATGTCCCAGGTGGCCAAGAAAGCCAATGGCATCCTTGCTTTATTAGAAATGTTGTGTCCAGCAGGAGTAGAGAGGTGATTGCCCCTTTGTTCTTGGCTCTGGTGGGGCCACACCTTGAGTATTGTGTTCAGTTTTGGGCACCTCATTATAAGAAGGATGTGAAGGTGCTGAAGCAAGTGCAGAGGAGGGCAGTGAAGCTGAAGGGCCTGGAGAATAAATCTTATGAAGAGCAACTGAGAGAGCTGGGGCTATTTAGTTTGAAAAAAAGAGAAAGATGAGGGCAGAACTCATTGCTGTCTACAACTACCTGAAAGGACATTGTGGAGAGGCTGCTGCTGATCTCTTCTCACAGGTAAATAGTGATAGAACAAGAGGGGATGGGCTGCCCAGGGAGGTGGTTGAGTCACCAACCCTGCATGTGTTTAAAGGTTGTTTGGATGTGATGCTTCAGGATATGGCTTAAGAGTGAACATCGTAGAGTAGGGATAACAGTAGGACTTGGTGATCCTGAGGATCTTTTTCAGCCAAAATGTTTCTGTGATTCTGTGAATTCTAGAGATAAGACATTCTGCAACTATTACTGCTAGAATCATGTGACTGTCACGGGACACTACTAAGTAAATGCAGTATCTCGTGGGACGAGGGGGTCCCAATGCCCTCCTCACCGGTTCTTTTAGGTTTCGGTCGGCAGAAATAGACGAACGCGTTACTCAAACGTCAGGTGCAACAATTTAACATTTAGAACTTGGGAAAACAGAGGGGTTACATGCAAAATAACTCCCGACGCGCCTACAAAATGCCCGCGAGGCAGGAGGGGGGGAGTGAAACACGTTCCTTCTCGAACCCGGAGGGAAGGGGGAGAAGAGGAAAAACCGACTTCGCCAAAGTTAGGGAAAAGGGAGAAGAATAATAGAGGGGTACAGAGAGAGAGAGATATCAGCCTTGCCGCTTAGGAGAGCTGTGTGCTTCGCTGCCTGCTGCCGTGCACGGGGCTGGGCTCCTCAACAGCCACGGCGGGAGACGGCGGTGAGCNGGGGGGGGAATCCACGTGGGATGCCCCCGCCCCCTCAACTCCTGTCGGACCTTGGACGGTAGGGGGAGGAGAGAGCCCAGAGGTTGCACCAATTCTAGGGTATGTGTCACCCCATACCGGGACACTGTTACACCACAAATGTTAAAATATTTATAATGTAATTTAAAGTAAGTACTGTAGATTTTATTTAGTAGAGAAATGGACTCCCAAAGATTGTCACCTTAGTTTTGGGACTTTCATAACACTTCAGGATATGATTAAGATAATTGAATCTTGCTTTATATAGACATAGTGCACCCCTCATGCAAGGGTTAAATCAGTCTTTGCAATACAGTCAAAGTCTATATCAATGAGAATGCAATAGCCATTTGCAAAACCTGTGCTTAGAACACAGGATTTAAAGATGGTGGCTTCAGACAAGCAGCTTGTTTCTCAGAAGTGTTTTTTATTTCTCAGGAAACATAGTGTTTTCCCTATTTTGCGTTTTGTTTTCATGGCTAGGTCTAGGCTAAAGAACCTGAAAGCATTTCTTGTATCCCGTGATCATATTGATACGCTGATTGCATCCTAGGTCTATGTTATGTGAAACATAGTCCTGTTCTACTGGGTTTAGCTGGGTTTTGCTTGGTGTTTTTAACCAGCTTCCACAAAGACTAAATGAGTAGGTGCTGATTAGGTAGCATCCATGGCCTCTCCAAAAACTTAGGCAATGACAACAGTGATAGTAACGGCATACTGTGGTACAAATCTGAGAACTTGACACTGCTATGGCTTAGCTTTCTGACCGTGAAAGAAGGACAAAGATACTTTACATTTTTTGCATCACAGAGACAAGTCACAAGAGGATGGCTGTATCAGTACTAGCAGTACTTACAATTTAGAAGTACACAAAGATCATTTATATATACATGCTATTACTCTAGTAGGGTTCTATATGGCTACAGTAATAGAAAACAGACAAGTCTCAGGGACATTTTTGATTTATCAAATGAACTGATCTAATTCTTACACATTAAACAGTGTTAGCACTTTCATGTAGAATGTCACTCAGAGATTACAAATCCATTACTGACAGGATTTCTATCATGATATAGAATATGCTGCTGACAGCTAAACCAGCACACCTCATCTCTGGAGCATGTTTTGTCACATCACTCACAGGATCTATGAATTTGAAGAATTTCCACTATTGAAGTAGTTCGTAGTCTAACAGGAAATGTAACTTCTCCATGAAAAATGACTTATAAGGAAGAAGAGGTATGTTAGCCCTTAAAACAAAAGCTTTCATGACTGAGCAGGGGAAAGAAATTTAAGATTGCTCTTAAATAGTGCAAATGTGAAGTAAATGGGATTGGTGAACTTTACCTCAGAGTCCCCCATGTCTCTGCTGTAAAATTTCCTAAAATGAGTTTCAAAATCAAGCCATTACAAATGTAAAAAATACTGCCTCCCTCTTCCTGATGTAACTTTATCAGCAAAGTTTTCATGCTTTCATGTGCCAGAGTAACTTGGAAAAGAAACAGGGATATAAGATTCATTAAACTGACATTACTCACTGATAAAGTGTTACTTCATGCTATGATCTTACATCTGGTGGAGATATGTGCTGGGCTCTGCACAGAAACACTTTAAAAGTATCCATGGGATCAGATACTACACTTCAGAAAGGAAAATTTCTTGGATTATATTTGTCTGTGGCAGCAAACTTGTGATGGTTTAATTAGCCCACATGAAATCCTGGATATAACTGAGGGAAAGCTGTTTAACAACACTTTGTTTTACAAAGTAGAAACACAAAATTAAAAAAGTGAAAAGGGTATTTTCTGATCATAATTTCAAGAACAGGAACATATGTTATGCTTACAAGACATACCCCTTATGATCACTAAAATGGGTGTAATTTAGAAAGGACAGATGGACTCATGCACAGTAACAACCATAACTTTTTTTAATCAGTAAAAAAAATAACATCTAGACACACTTCATGACATGAGGACAGTTCAACGTTGCCTTGAATTATGTCATTAATATTTTTCCATTGCTTCTCTTGCTTTGCTTAGTACACCCTGTCTATCCTCTTTGCCTTTTTTTCACAGCTCTACTATGCTGATGGCCCTTAGTTATGCCTATGACTTTGATACCTTTCTAAGTACACTTTGAATTGTACAAACAGTTATTTTTTGTTTAGGCTGAAGTCCATAATTATTTTCAAGCCTGAAAACACATTACTCTTTGCCAATCCAATTGAATCTTTCTCAGCCATCCTCTACCAAATAATGCATGACCTCCTTGTTTCACAACATAAGGATTTAACATATGTTGTTTACAGTTATATGTTACCTTCACCATTACAACACTCAGGGGAGTGAGGATTTTCCTAGTATATGCTTTAGAAGCAATGAAGTTTTCTGCAATTTCACCTTCTTAAGCAGTCTCTGACAAACCTGCCGTGAGATTGCAGAAGCAGTGGGCTCTGGATCAAGCTCAGTTTTATATTGCATTGCTTTCACTTGCAAAGGAACTCAAATAATAACTTCTAAATTAAACAGCTGTAGAGATGTTAAGATATTCTCTGTGGACTCTGTGCTGTCGTCTGCAAGCTGATGATTCTGGAATTCTCAGGTATTGTCCCCATGAGGTGCTTTTTGCACTGACCTGTACATCTTTTCTGTGGATGTCCCAGTTTCTCTGCACAGTGTTTGTCCTTGAACCAACAATAATTGGCACTGTGAGACTGCTTCATAATAAAAATATACAGTCTGTAAGTGTTCCCTACACTGTCCTTCCTGCTCTCCTCCTTGTGTATTTTTGCTAAACAGATTTGCTGATGCTGCTGTGACATCTTCAGTACCAGTACAAATTAAAATAGTAATATCTAATATATATTTTATACTGAAAGCAAACAGTCAATAGCTGATTTGTGTTTCCTGAATTTTGCATACAATGATATTATATGTCACTTTAGAATTAAGAGCCTTAATTCTTCACCAAAATGACCTAGCCAGCTGCATTCCACCTGCTCTATACATAACCCCTGCACTTCTTTAATTCAGCTACTCATTAATATTTATACATTTTATTTTTGTTTTCTCTAACTAGTCTGTAAACACTTTACAATCACCAGTGATTTCTGAAGTAAGATAAGTTTTTAGAATTTCTACTATGTTAGCCTTTTTTTTTTAGTATTGTGGATTTGTGAAGCAGCGGAAGATATACAACAGTGGAAGATATACAACAGTATATAGATTCAACCCATACGGCACTCAATGAAAGTGCCGATTCTCATCACTAATATCATTATTAACTACATACTGTTACAGTCTCCCAGTATAGGTGCTTCAGTCCTCTACTGAGCTGTCAAATGAGAATGTTTCCCCAAGCAGCTTAAGTTTCTCGCCTTCTGTATTTGAGCTGCACTGCACTAGTTCACAGGATGTGGTTTTAGCTTCACTTTCCATCTTCAGATAATTTGTCTTTTTCTTACATGTGGAATAAGATCTGTGTTTATCAGTATAGTTACTGTGTCCTCCTACTTGTCTGCAGCACAGAATCTTCAGTAATTGTATTACATGTGTAGGAGTGTACAGAATGTGCTGCTATCTCTGTGTTGCATCTCCTACTACAGGTATATGTAACAGTATGGGTGGGAATTATTCAAAAATTAATACCATTTATTAATTTTGATATTTAGCAATCTTGCCACAGACCATAATTTTTAATAATAATAGGTTCTTTACATAGTCGTGAAAAGTATTACACAGAGGGAAATAAACAGGGAATCTAGAACACTCAAGAAATAACTAGCAACAATATAAGAAACATTAATTATTTGGGAAAGAGAATCTTGCAGCCAATATACTGCTTACCCTTGAAGGAGACTCCAGAGGCTCCTTTTTGCTATGGCAGAAGGCACAATAGGATTAAGTTATAGAGAAGCATATGAATATTTACTCACTAAATATTATGTCCAGATTCCCAGGATGAACTACAGTTTCCAGACAGTACTCAAACACTTGGAGGGAGTTCTGTCAGTGTCTTGATAGCCATTGAGGCTTCTGGTTCTTCTTAGGCTCTAACAGGGTGCTGGGAAAGAGACAGATGATCTCTGACCTGATCCTGGTTCCTCTTTTGAACTCCAGACTTGGCACAGAGGTTTGCAGAGGTGCAGGCAGGATGTCTTGCAGACATGCAGAGAGCACGATATTGGTGGCACTTTTCGCACTTAATGCATTCTCCTGGTAAACTTGAAACACAGTAAGTTTCCAGCTAGTCAAAGCTTGTACATCAAAGCTTTGCTGATTTGAAGCACGAAGCAGAGCAGAACACACTGAGGCAGAGCAGAACAAGCAGAGAGCTGAGAACGTATTGTCAGAGCAGAGCACCAACTGCTTGAAAATTATGTCAGTTTCTATTATTTGCCCAAGTGTAAAGGCCCCTTTGTCCACAGAGATTCACCAATCAGAATTGCCAAACTGAGTGTATTAGGTGAAACCAGAGCTTGCTTACCCTTATTTGAGCAAGACACTAACAAGTGCATAAACACCTGTGGGTACCTCTTTATCACCTTGGGAGAGGACAGAATGGCTCAAGCCTTTGTTTTCCTCCCACTCTTGCTTCCCCCATCAACAGAAGAGCGGGGCAAGCCAGGACATGTTTTAGGCTTATTGGCCTTCCACAGCAGTATGGCAGACAGATAATTCCACGGTTCTCAAAACAATGTTGGTGTTTTGAAAAGATATTATGACTATGTTAATTTTACAAAGAGAACACACAGGTTGCACACCACATGGTAGACATTTATGGATATCTAACACTCTTGCATCTAACTTACAGAAAAAATGTGTACACTGTATTTTGCATTTATTATATGCAATCCAACACGTGCTTAATTTGTAACTAGGAACAGTCTAACCATTTTGAGATTATAGGGATAAGCTATAAGGATGGAACTCAGCAGTAGAAGAAGTTCTCTCAGGACTCTGGGATGCACCTTGTCAGGTCCCATAGACTTTTGTATCTTCAGGATTCTCAGGCTGTCATGAACCTGATCTTCTCTTACAGCACCAGGTACATTGCTCCCCTAATTGCTAAACTGTAGTCCATCCACTCAGGACTTGAGAGACGATGTCAGTGAAGACTGAGGTAAAAAATTATTTGGTACCTCAGCCTTCTCCTCATCTCTTGTTACCAGCTTGCCTGTCTTTCTCATCAGGGTGGGTTCACTTTATGGAACCTTCTATTTCTAAAATATACACCTGTAGAAGCCCATCTTATTATTCATGTCAGCTCACACTTTGTCCCTCTAGGCACTGAGAAACATATGTCCCCAAAAAAAAGGAAAATATGAAACATGTGTGATGATTCATATAATCAAATTTGGAAAAGAAACAGGGGTATAAGATTCATTGAACTATCACTATTCACCAACAAAGTGATACTTCATGCTATGATCTTAGCTCTGGTGGTCATCTGTCCTGGGGTTTGCATTGAAACAGGCTGAGTACTAATTTTTAATAATTAGATAATCAGAAAGAATTAGTCCAAGAACTAATAATATTTTCCTAGGGATCTGTGAATAACCTAGGCAAAGTAGTGATACTTTTTATGGGGAAGGGCTCAAAACTGTCTATTCATTGCATGTTTAAGAACTAATTTCCTTCCTTAATGTTGTTAAGAGTTGCAACATCACTGGGCTCAGTATTGGTCTCTAACACCACAGGATAACAGTAATGGAAAATTTGAAATTAATATAACAAGTGGTTTGGGTTTTTAAAAAATTGTAACATATTAGCCACCTGTCTAGAGTTCAGCTAGGATAGGTTCCATTTTTGTTTTGTTGTTGTTTTGTCTGGGTTTTTTTTGTTTGCTTATGGTTTAGAGGTTGGTTTGTTTATGCTTATTTGGTGGCCTTGTTTGGCTTTTTTCTCTTAACAAGAACCTGTGAGGGTCCATAGCAAAGACTGTCAGCTGAACTAGCCCATGATTATTTGCTAGTGTGCTAACATTGTGCTTGATGTGTGAGGGAAGGCCCACTTGATGCAAAGGAGAGACTTTGAGTTGTGACTGTGACTTGACAATTTTCCCCCCCCCTTCTGCATTATGAGCCAGGGCAAGGCAGATGCCATAACTTTTTAATACTGTTTTATTAAACTCTCTTTATCTCAACATGAGGCTTTGCCACCTTGCCTTTATGGGACGTAAGTGATCCCACGTTCTCTCATCATGAGCAACTTATATTCCTGCCTTAAAGAGGCATATTTTTCTCAGCCCATACATATATAAGTGCAGAACTCTGCCAGCTCTCCTCATCTTCTATCCAGCTGACACAAAACATTCTTGGTCATCCCAGCTCCCTTTGAATTAATCTTTGAAAAACTTAGAGAAACCTTTTGAGATACTGGAGTATGTTCAGTGAAGGACAACAAAGCTGGTGAGAGATCTGGTGCACAAGTTATATGAGGAACAACTAAAGGAACTGAGATTTGTTCAGTCTTCAGAAAAAGAGGCCGAAGGGACACGTTATTGCTCTGTACAACTATTCGAAAGGAGATTGTCGTGAGGTGAGTCCCAGTCTCCTTTCCCAAGAAACAAATAATATATGATAGGAGGAAACTGCCTCAAGTTGCAGTTTAGATTGGAGAGACAGCAGGTTTAGATTGGATATTAGGAAAAATTTGCTAGTACTAGGTCAGTCATAGAATCATAGAATGCATTGGGTTGGAACAAACCTTTAAAGGTCATCTAGTCCAACGTCTCTGCATTAAGCAGGAACAGGACATCTCCAGCTAGATCAAGTTGCTCAGAGCCCCATCAAGCCTGACCTTTAATGTCTCCAGGGATGAAGCCTCCACCACATCCCTGGGCAAGCTGTTCCAGTGTTCCATAAGTAAAGAACTTGTAATGTCCAATGTAAATCTCTAGTTTAAAACTATTGCCCCTTGTCCTATTGCTACGTCCTTGTAAACAGTCCCTCTACAGCTTACTTGTAGGCCCCCTTCAGGTATGGGAAGGCTGCTATAAGCTCTCACCTGAGCCTTCTCTTCTCCAGCCTGAGCAACCCCAACTGTCTCAGTTTTGTAGGAGAGGTGCTTCAGACTTTGCACCATTTTTGTTGCTCTTCTATGGACCCTCTGCATCAGATTCATGTCCTTCTTGTGTTGCAGGACCAGAGTTAGACATAGTACTCTAGATGAAGTCTCACTGAAGCAGAGTACAGTGGCAGAAACACCTCTCTTGATCTGCTGGCCACACTTATTTTGGTGCAACCCATGGTGTGACTGACCTTCTGGACTGTAAGTGTGCCTTGTTGGCTCATGTCTGTCCAGATTTTGCACCTCTAAGTCCTTTTCCACAGCACTGCACTCTATCACATCATCCCCCACCCTGTGTTAATAATGGAGATTGTTCTAACCCAGGGTTCAGACCTTGTACTTGGCCTTGTTGAACGTCATGAGGTCTATCTTCAGCTTGTCCAGGTCCCTCTGGATAACACCCTGTCCCTCTGGCATATTGACACTCAGCTTGGTGTCACCTGCAAACTTATTGAAGGTGAACTTGGCCTCACTGTCTACATCATTGTTGAAGATATTAGATGACACTAGACCCAGTGTGGACCCCTCAGGAATAGCGCTTGTTACCCATCTTCATTTGGACATTGAGCCATTGACCACTACCCTGTGGCAATGATGGGACTTCATGATCTTAAGAGTCCTTTCCAGCCTAAATTATTCTGTGATTCTATAATTTTCACTCTTCACAAACACAGTAATCCACAGCTTCTCTCTCAGGGTAACCAATTATCTCCAAAATGTAGCTGTTTTCCAGTTTTTCCAAATTCTCAGCAGGTATGAAGTTTCTTAGATACTATCTGCCCCTTTCTCCAATTTGTATATCAGCTTCTTTACAAACATTTCCTATCATTCATTCCAGCTTACCTGGCAGTGTTCTCTCTATCTACTCTGTTTCTACAAAATGAGCTCAAGGCATTACTACTTCTCCAAAAGCAGAATCCTGCTTTTGATGTGATAATTGTATCACCTAAAGAGATGAAAAAGAATGAGCTTTACCTGGAGAAACATGTAAATGGCACTGATTCTGGTCCTATTTGCCTAATGAATCAATTTTCACTGTAAAATACAGAACACGATATTTGCAGGGCTTTCTAAAGCTTTGCTAAGTCATATTCTTATTTACAATATTGTCTACGGAGAATTATTTGATATACTGACATCTACTGCAGCCACATGCTCTGTTAGAAAGGAGGTACACTCAATTTTTTTGCAAACTCTTATACTGTATGTTGAAACAGTAGAACAGTCGACATGTTGCTTAATTGCTGTCTAAGTCCTAATAACCTCAAAGAGAATAAGATCAGCCACCAGCAATTTAACAGCACTAACATCACAAGATGAATCTAGGTAATGGATATAACATGCGAGGGACCAGTAGGCTAATTTACTTAAAACAAAATGTGATTAAATGATCTGAATACAAAATACCTTCAGCAGGTCAGGTATCACGTGAGGAACTGCTGGATGGATGCCCAAACCTGCTCTGGAAAGCTGGTATTTCTAAACTGTCAGTTTAGAATCCAAATGTATTATGGCCTTTAGCAAACTTCACATTTTCTAAGGCAAAGGTGAGTTGAGAGTACTGCTTTAAAAGTGGTGCTACAAAGGACTGAGGAACGTGACAAAAATAAGTTCTAAGTGAAAAAAAAAAGCAAATACTGAAGTATAATTTGTCTGACGTATTTAGATGTCTGAGAAGAGATGAATTGTACCCTAGAGTGCCTATTTATTTCATTGGAGTATAGGTGAACTTAAATGGAGATATATCTGACTTGACTCATTTGCATGCAGAAAGGGTTCCTTTGCCAGCTGAAACACTCTAGAGCGTGTGAAACAACAGTTTGTGGGTAAGACATACAACCTAGAAGAGTCAGGTCCTTATTCTGTAGTATTCATAGGCCACATGAAACATCTAGAGCATCTTAGCTGGTATTATTGGCTTCTATTACAAAACTGAGTTGAGTCCCATTTTGTGTGAGAAAATGAGAGGTCAGCATTGTAGACATAGGTCTTTGAATGTGAACGTCTACCTGAGGGCTGTATTTGTAAGTCCTCCTCAGAGTCTACTTCCCTGTAAGGGAAGCCCAAGCATAGGCATTTTAGTGCCATTTTTATCCTAGATTAGTTTCACTTACTATTCCTGATTAGTTCCCACACTTCCAGTTGCTAGAGTTGGGAGAGACACTTAATCATGTAAGGGTCTTTGTTTTAGCTTGCAGTCTGCAGACTATGTTGATTGCATTGACTCTATCTCTGTTGAGTGTACCACCATTGGTTACTGCAAGAGCATGTTCCACTTGTAATCATCACAATTTAGAAAGCTGTGTATCAATAAACTCGTAAAGCTCTATGCTCTTGTTTAAAGTTAAGTTACCCAAATCCAATGCCTTTTGCTGAGTCTTTCTTAAATCCTACATCCTGCAGTATTCTCGTGTCTAGAAATTAATTTTAGCACTGTTTTTGGTACCTGTAACACTGAGAAGCAGCTGAAGAGAAGCCTGTTTTCTAACTAGCCTTATTACCTTCAGCTTGGGACTAGTCTTCTCAGTTTTGTGGTAGATTTTACCTGGCACAATGGATGTCTCTCCATCATATTTTTGAGCACTTGATGCGGTGGTTTATCAGACTGGCACAATGCAAAGATTGAGTTATGAGCTTTCTCATTGAATAAATTGTCCAAAATTTAAGTGTGAAGGAACAGGTGTTAAAAAAGTGGCTTAGTTCAAGTCTGGCATATGCAGAACTAATAAAACTTGTAATCTTTGAGTAGGAACCTGGATTTTCTCTTCACTAAATTCTAGAAATTTGTTGTACTGCGGAGAGCAGTACAAAGGAGATGGGCTGCAACACACAATGGTGTATTTCATCACTTTCAGAGTTTCCAAGGATTATGCACCACTCAGCTTTGAAATACTGTGTGAAAAATCCTTCTCAATTCATAAACAATCAACAGTGGGGATCAGAGGTTAACATTTAAAAATTCTGATTTATTTCCATGTGAAAACAGTCCATGGTACTTGATGTACGCCATGACAGTGAGCTGGGCAGGGATTAGATCCATGTGCTAGCAATTTTACAAAATAGTTTGTAAGCTGATTTTGCCTCTGTTTTCTGCACAATGCAAATGACAATGTGAAGAAACGGCTTGGACAAGCACAGCTCTGACGGATGAAGAGCACTGTCTGGACAAACGGGCCGAAACACTGCTGGTTAGCAGTAAAATCCAGTTGGAAGCTGGTCATAAGTGGTATTCCTCAGGGATAAGTGTTGGGACCACTTCTGTTTTAACACCTTTGTGGATGATCTTGATGAAGACATAGTGTGACATCAGTAGGTTTGCAAGTGACATGAAGTTAGGTGGCAGTGCTGATCTTCATGAGGGGGTTGGTAGAATTGGGTAGGTTTAGACTAGATATTAAGAAAAAAAATTTCATAGAAAGAGTGGTCAGGCATTAGAATGGGCTGCCCAGGGAGATGGTTGAGTCATCAACCCTGCATGTGTTTAAAGGTCATTTGGATGCGGTGCCTGGGATTTAGGGTGAACATTGCAGAGTAGAGTTATTGGTTGAACTTGGTGATTCTGAGAGTCTTCTCCAACCTGAATAATTCTGTGATCCCGTGAAATCTGAGATCAGAGGGTTGTGGTCAGTGGGGTAGAGTAGGATTGGAGGCCTGTGGCCAGCTGTGTTCCCCAGGGATCACTATTGGGTCCAGTCCTGTTCAGCATTATCATCAATGATCTGGAGAAAAGAGTAGAGCATATCTTCAGCATGGATACTGATGATACAATACTGGGAGGAGTGGCTGATGCATCAGAAAACTGTGCTACCATTCAACACAACACGGACAGGTTGGAGTTTGCTGGTGAGAAACTGGGACGAGTACTGCATCTGGGAAAGAACAGCTCCTGTACTGATGTACAAGTTTAGTGCTGACCTGCTGGAGAGCAGTTTTGGTTCTGGGTAAAGGATGTGGAGTCCTCTTTGAGAAAAGGCTGACCATGAGACAAGAATGTTCCTTTGTGGCCAAGAAGGCTAACAGCATCCTGAGATGTATGTAGAAGACTGTGGCCAAGTTCTGCTCTCCCTCAACTCTGCCTTGGTGGGGCTGCACCTAGAATACTGCATGCAGTTCTCAGGTCCTCAGATCAAGAAGGACAAAGAAGGAGTCCAGCAGAGGGCTGCTAAGATGATTTGGGAACTAGAATGCCTGTCCTACAAGGAAAGGCTGAGAGAACTGGGTCTGTTTAGCCTGGAGAAAATGAAAGTGAAGGAGAACATCATTAGTGCTTATGAATATCTAATCGGTGAGTGTCAGGAGTTGGGACCCAAATTCCCCCCAGTGGTGTCCAGTGACAGGAAAAGGGATAATGGACACAAACAGGATTCTGGTGGTTTAGCAGTTACCTGCCCCCCCGGCCCACCCCCCAACCCCACTTTGATACAACCTGGCCTAGAACTCAGAGCAGCTGGAAGTTGGTAAATGAAGCTTTATATTTACAGCTATGCACAATATATAAGCAGATATTTACAATTTATAACATATATTTACAGATATATACAGTGAAAAGGTAATACAGAAACACCACACCCCTCCCAGAGATCAAAAATCCCTAAGAGGGCTTTTCTAACCACCCCTACTACCTTTCCCCCCTTTCCCAATCTTATCTCACCATCTATTGATGCAGCAGATAGGTGGAGGTAAATCATAGAATCATAGAATGGTTTAGGTTGGAAGAGACCTTAAAGATCATCCAGTTCCACCCCCCTGCCATAGGCAGGGACATCACCCAAAAACTTCCAGTGTGGTCTTCTTAGCCATATCTGGACAGTGATGCATGACTAAAATCTGGGTTTCTGATAAGTATGTCATTTAGCACAGATGCATAAAATCTTCATACAGTCAGATCAGGTGTATTTCAAAGCCTTCTGGGAGACTGTTTCTAGTTAGTTCCAATACTTAAAGAGGTCGACATGATGTTTTATCTGAATGATGCTTTTTTTTTCAATTCTGATTTTATGTAGATCTGATTGATGCAGGTCTAACCCACGTTTTGCTTGTAGAGAGAAATTACATATTAAGAATTTAACCACAATGCTAAAATGTTGCAAATTCATAGTAATCCAATCTTTTATGATATTCCTTATCCGCTCCATGTCACTAGTCTGTCTATTTGTTAGACTACAACATAGATTTACATCCTTTGCTGTCGTGTATGAAATTTTTTAATTNTTTTATCCTGATATAACAGACTGAAGAGGTGGATGCCTACAGAAAGAGTACTACTACTTAGGCAGTGAAAAGGTATGTTGGATTTGAGACTGGAGACTGAGTGCCGAATTTTCAGTAGGACTGAACTGCTATAGCTTTATAGAATCATAGAGTGGTTCAGGTTGGAGGAGACGTCAAAGATCACCCAGTTCCAACCCCCCCCCCC